>APFE031432232.1:27235-58041 GCA_000404065.3 Pinus taeda | reverse complement strand
AAAGGAGAGGGATTCTAACGATAGGGAAGGGAGAGTGAAGGTGAGATAGATGAGATCGACATTTCCCCTAGACAACGCCATTTCCCCTATCCCCCAAAGTTTGTTTCCTCTTCTTAATGAAAGGAATATTACATTAAATATATAAATAATTATAAGCCATGCATTTTGATGCCCTTGTACATTCTTTTTTATTAATGAAAAATCTTCGACTTACAAAAAAAAATAACACACTATACTCACACACAATGCAATAAGCAAGCCCCCATCGATGTTATGCACTACTTTAAATGGGTTTAATAGCCTTGGATGGCTCTAACAATAATGTTAACTAATTTAACCAACAAAACATGCCTTCAACAATGGTAACTAGACTTACACTCCATTTACTGCATTAAACAATCAAGTGAGGCTTTAATAATTGTAACCAAACATACAAGTCGTTGAACAAGTTAACCAACCTAACACAACTTTAATAGTGATAACCAAAATGTACATGTTACTAATCAATTGACTATTGTGTCATTCCTCTAACATGTGAAATTGAACATAAATGTTGTTGATGGGGTTGACCTATCTAACATATCTCCCATAATTGTAGTCAAACATGCATGTTGATTCGGTTAATCTCCTAGATAATGTTAATAAAAAATACATGTTAATATCCAACCCAACATGTCACTAATAGTGAAAATGGAATGTTCATGTAAATGGCTAAGCTAATTGACCTTATATGTTGTTCATTTAGATAATTAACACATGGCTCACTAAGCTGACCAAGTTGACAAACCATTGGTTTTGTCATTGAACTGACGTGCCTTTAATAGACACAACTAAATGTACATGATGTTACACCAATAAACCATCATGACAAGCTTTTAATAGTAGTAGCAAAGTGTGCAAGTTCTAGATTGGGAAAACCAAAATAATATACATATGATAATCATAATTGACCATACATGTTTGTTGTGATCAACCCTTCAAGTTTTCCCTTGCTTCTATACAAAATTAAGCATTCCATGCAACTCTGAAAGTAACTTTGATACATATAAAAATTAATTTTGTATTTACATGTTCGATTTTTGTTAAAGTGTTTCCTCTTTAAAGGTCACAGGATTCGATCCAATGGAAATTAAGGTATGTACACGTCCATGGATTAAATAGTTAAAGCATTGAATGCAGGGCATCCCTTGTCTCACAAACAAGGGGGTCTCATATGTCAACTTGGCAGCTACCTCCATTATAACTTAATATTAAATAATATTCTTATTTTTTCAATTAATATGAATGCTTCTAATATTTAATATATTGTTAAGGAGATTACCCCTTGACTAATTAGTGAAGTATTTAAAATTGGTTGAGAGAGTTGTAAGGCTGAAATATTGGCTATCACGGGTTAAGTTTGTTGTTTGTATTATGTCAATCCAAAATTAGATTTCACACCTCTCCAGGAATCAATCAAAATCATTTACACATACCAATCAAAGGCATTCAATAGATGGTTAAAAAAGTGGTTGGGAGGAGTTCATTGTCATATCCATCCAAGGGTTTCCAAACTAGAGAAACAAGGGCATGTGGTCGATTTATGGGCTAACGTTTAAAATATTGTGACGAGGCGAGGAGTTGGTGGGAGTCCTTCTTATGAAAAGGCCCTGCACCTCTTCCTTTATTTATTAAGGTAGGCTTCAAATAAGTGATTATAGATATATGATACATATAATATGCAAACCACTCACAACACAACAATATTCAACATTTTCATGAGACATAACTTAATTTATTTTCAATATATTTTTCCTTTAAGAAAGGCAAGATATGCTACCATGATGTAATACAATGATTCACCAACATTGGGCACCAAACAAATGACTTGGACCACCGATGCCATGTATGATGAAAATCATCCACTATAAGCTATGATTATTAGCCACTCTGACACCCCTCATTTATGGTCACTCATTGAACATGCTCATGAAATTTGAGGTCACTGGACATGGTTAACATGCTTTGGTTAACACAATCTAGTATGGTGTGAGAGTCTTGACTACAATGCAAGCTTTCTAACACCCTTTACAACAACATTTCTTCACAAAAGGAATTTGACATTGATTCATAATTTTGCCTTTGTATATGAGAAAGAAACTAAATGTTACTTATCCCTTATCCAAGATAATGCTCTTGATTACAAATTAAACAATGTATCATGACATTGCCTTTCTCTCTTTGTGTGAACTTGCTCAATTAACATCTAGATACCTTGTGAGACAAAACTCAAAGTATGTATTGTATTTGGTATTGTGTCAATTATTCAATTTTTATGTCCTAATATTGTGTTAATCACCTTCAAATGCATGGTCACTCTTGAATTAAAATTTTGACATGGAAAATCCCAATTTTACAATTTTGGCAATCAGAGACACAATGTTGGGACAATGTTTATCCATCTTGGTGGACAATGGGGCAAACAAAATTTTTATTGATGCACAGTTGGTGGAGTGTAGAGGGATTCATAGATTGATATATATCTTGAACAAGGTGGGTGAGAGAGGATTCCCATGCTTCATCGCAGTTGTCTTCTTGATTGTTGGTTCGATATGTTGAGGATATGGTTGATGGTTTGATATTTAAGTCAAAATCCTTCCTTGACCCTTTAGCCAAAGAGGTGTCTCCTAAAGTATCTCCAATAATATCCTATGAAGAGTCATAACATTGAAACTGGAATTGTGGCCCACCATGATCATCCAATAATTAATTGAAATAGCACTAAACCCCAATTTAGGGATTGGGTGAATCATATGGTGGGACTATTCTAGTGGGAACCCTAAATAAAGGACTTGATAACCCCTTGATTTTCTACCTTGATGTCATTCGTATCCTAAATTTCTTGTTTGATACACAAGTCCTAGAAAACATGACAAGGAAGATGAGAGGGAATTGACAAGGACATTAGGTTGTCCTAGAACATCATAAACTGCATCCACATGGATGAACATGGAATGGGAATTAAGGTCATAAAGTAGACTAGAGTGTTAGAGAAATAGGGTGCATCAAAATATTTTTTCAGTATCCCAAAGGGCAATATACAATCCTTATCTCCTCTAAAATACAATATACATTTATTGTGGTGATAGTAACCACAATATTCTTAGAACTAGTGGTATAGTGTTTAGTCATGAATGAATATGTGGAAAAGAAATTTAAAGCTTTCGACTCACTGGCATAAAATAGTTCATGGGGCCGAATAAAAATTTTAAGGGACATGTCAAGGATCTATGGTAAAATGGGGTTAGTAGCCAAAGGATACCTTTGAAATAATTTAAGGAGGGTAGGGAATATTTAGAGGAGGCCAGCTCAAGAAACCATAAGCAAGAAAAGGGGGAAAGTACCTAACAAATATGGTTAGAGTAGGCATCAAAATCCCCATCCTTGAATGAAATGGTGGTTTACACAGGGGTCATGAGAGAATATGGGATGGAGGGTAGATTGGCATGGTCAGAAAATGAGAGAAGGGTTTTATATACTAAAGGATTATGGGATGGAGGTTATGTCTAACATCAGGGAGGCTCTTAGCTTTTCTGACAAGGATGGAGGTGGATGTATCACAACAAAGGAGCTTGGGATAGTAATGCATTCTTTGGGTCAAACCCCTAATGTATATTGGAATTGGTCCAAATGTTTTATATTCAATAATCCAGTGCCAAATACAATAAACCACAAAAGAGTAGTTCTAATCTACCTGTAAATGTAACATATTAAATAAACCATTCCAAATTGATTTTACTAAGGGGAATCAAGGAAATAGATGATTTTGGTCATTCATCACCTCCATACATAGTAAACAACAACCAGGCCCACTCTATCCTCTACGACACAAATTGTCCCATGCCAAGATGAAACTGAAAAGATACATTTACTGATATTCTTAGGCAGAGCAAAAATATTCAGCCAATATACAGAGATGCTTTGAAGGACAGCTCGAACTAGAGTTAACTTGCCTCCTAGGGAGAGCCTCCTATGTGCCCATGATAAAAGTATACAATGGATTTTCTCTATAATTCAACTCCAATCCTTAATTCCATAACAATTAGGTGGGAGCATAAATCTAAGATATTTAAAATCTGCATCCAATGCAGTGGAGATAACACTAAAAATATGATAAATCTCTAGTACCAAGGCATCATCTGGGTAAGAATAAATCATATGAGATTTAAAATTATTCATAAGCAGTCCAAAGACCGATCAAAAGAGGTCAATCTACCAAATAGTAACACATCATCGACAAAAATCAAAGGAGTAACTGTGACTTGTCTACCTACACACATGCACCAAAATTACATTTAATCCATCCACCTCCACACCTGCAACCAAAATTACTGCCCTTGTGAATTTTGTGACTAATTCTTCCAAAATCCAATCTTTTATCCTCAATGTCTTCTTCTCACAAAAGTTGTCATAGTGTTATAGACATATTTGGGCACATCAACCCGAAACTCACATGTCGATGATATTAGGGTTCATCAACCACTAAAATAGTTGTTTGATGCCCTAAAGGAACTTAGTCATCTGAATGCCTCATTCCCTAAAAAGTTCCATCTCAAAAATAATCTAGAAAGTGCCTAAAATGCATCATTACTGAAAGCCCTGTGTTAGGGTTCTATGCATCTCAGGTGCTGCATTTTCAAAGTGAGATGCATCGTAGTTTGGCCCTCTAGAAGGTGTGATGGGCGAGGTAGGACAAAATTCCGAGAGAGTTTGAGAGTTGGTTGCTCATGGAAACTTCTAGAAACTTCTCTTGTTCCACCTGCCCCTCTGAGTTCGCCCAAGGATGAATAAGGGAACTAGGAAACCATATCCAATTCCCCTCTTTCATGGAACCAATTCCTAAATATAGAAAGGCATTCATCATCCCCATTGATGACTCAAACCCATGCACTCCTCTATTAAAGGATCTCTCATCCAAGAGATCAAGAGGCTAAATTATTCTGAGTTGTAAGGAAGTGCTGCTAGTTTCAGTATTGAGGTGAGAGAATTGTGTTATTGTTGGTGTGTTCTTGCTGGTTCATGAGGTGAAGAAGGCTTGAAGCTAGGAGGATGGCGCTAGATCAGACTTCTTATGGGTTGTAATTCTCCTTGTTATTAATAGAGTTCTTCAAGATTTTTCCCAATTGTTTGTGTTAACTGTAAATGCATTCATTTGTTCATTATATTTCTGATTCTATGATGTTTATGCTGTGATGGATCATTATTCTTTGATAGGTCTTTGCTTTTGTAGCTATACAGGTACTCTCCAAGCGTGTTATGTACGGGGAGGAGTTACGAGATCGGCCAAAGGAGAGGGATATCAAGTGAGGAATCAAGAAAATGTTACAGGTTGGTCTTTCATAATATTTCCCTTATCTATCAGTCATAGGAAAGATATTGAATTGCTTTGACTGTTGTTTCTAGGTTAGCTACCAAACCTAGAGGGCTAGCATTTCCTAGAAATACTAGTTTTCCCAGAAACAAATTGGTGATTCTGCTGGGGAATCAATGATTGTTTTTTGTTGTTTCTTTCTCTATGTTGAATTATATGAACTATAGATAGAGTCTGAATCTAGCCAGGAAGCTTTCGAATTGGTTTTGTTATGCAATTTCATAGTAGATAAATGCTACTTTAGTCAATCTCTGGTCTAGTTTATGTATTGAGCATTTGACTTGCAAAAGCATCAATATTCCCTTTTGGTAGCTCAATAGCCTCTTAGGACATTCCATTACACTCTACTTGTGATTGTTCATTAAAGCCAAGCTTAATCCATTGAAAACCGCTGCAAATTTGAGCCAAAGACACTTTCAGAATCACTCCCTGTGACCATTTCACTGTCCTGAAATGTAACCTGATATGCATCTCAATTATCAAATGGAAAAAGTGCTATGCATCACACTGTCTATCACTACAAACTCGTTGGATGACTGAAACTCAATTTTCCCATCTAGGAGTTGAGGTTTTTGACTAGTTTTCATTCCTGTTTTGTTGCTTGTTGAATATGAACAATGTCTCATCACTGAAGCCAACTTAAATCAATCAGATCAGCCTCTATTTAGATTAATATTGGAGAATTTTTTTGTGTATTTGTTTTTCAATTACAATCTATTGTCAAAAATTAGTGTTAATCGATTTGTTGTTTCGATAGAAAAAGTGTCGTAAAATCTTCAATTTTCATCGAAAAAGTGAAGTGTCGCAAAACCTTCCTTCATAGCTAATCGATTAAACTATTTTAGTACATTTGATTCGATTTGATTCCATTCAAATTGTTGAAAAGATATTTGTTCAAACTTGAAAGTGTCGTTTTGAGTCTTCCTTTCTCCCTTTGAAGAAAAATTGTCGAAAATTGTCATTTTTTGTGAAATATTTTGAGTCATTGCTACATTTAGTTTTCCTTCTTGAATCATTCACATTAAGGAGAGCTGAAAACCAATACATGCCTTTGCATTTTTAGCATTTTTGGTTTGTGTGAAAAAAGTATATTTTAGGGAAATTGCATTAGCGTGTGCTCTTTGGTGTTTGCTCAAAAGTGCTCCTAAGCTCTATCCCTTATAGTTAGGATTTTCATTGTTCAAATAAAAGAATATATTGTTTATCATTGCAGATGCATCTTTAGGAATTTCAAATCACATTTTCACGGTGAACCATCAAAGGAAAAATTTTAAGAAGATCAACTTAAAATGAACCTCAATGAACTTAACAACACTATGGAATTTAACGCAACACATTTAGAGGTCTAGGCTAGAGACGTGTTTCGGCGTCGTTAAACCTAGTGGTTATCATTTTCATTGAAGGCTGGGTGAATCCTCCTCTTTGATATGACAAGTGCTAGTACAGACTTGTGCTCCTAGTACCATCGCATATATAGTGGGAGACCCCAATAGGCTTAAATCCTTTATTCATAGGAAACCAAGTTTGTCGCATTATCAATTGCTATGCACTAAACACAGCATTCGGGAAGATTAATTGCCATACGTAAAGTCCTTGGTAATTTAACTTTAATTTATCACCAAGGTGTATATTGTAGTTTTGCAATTGGTCTGGTAAACCCTTTTGTCTAGATTCTCCAAAGTAGTCACTTTCCTTCCTTTTTGACTCTCTAAAAGAAAAGGTCCATCTTAGAACTTGTCCTTTCAGGCTCATTAAAAATCGAAGTTGACTAGAGTCATATTTAGCTTTTTCTCAACTCTTTAAAACTGAAAAAGAAAAGTTGTGTCCAAATGTCATTAAAATTAATTGACTACGAATAACATCACTTCCCCTTAGTTGATTTTTTAAGTTGATCAAGTAATCTGCAATCGTGGAAGAAAGTCAATCCAAATCCTGTCATTCACAGAGATTAGTGAGTCAACCGTCTTTGCCTCTGGAAGCAAAACCAATTCGGACAAAGCGGTCTCATTTAACTGAGTCTAGTTCATATGGGTTATTTGGAACATTCGTTTCAACGTATGTAGAGACTCTAGTTACTCTAATTATTTCTAGCACATCCACCTCTAAAGAGGAAGTTTCGACATTACCTAAGGAGACTAGTACTAATCCTAGTGTAAGTGTAACCAAAGTTGTCCAACAACAAATTGATCCTCAATTTGAAATTTTTCAACCAAGAGATACTTATGAACCTGAAACAACTCCATCTAGAGTTGGTCTGGAACCCATTCCAGTTCAAACCGAGGTTACATTTGAACCAAGAGTTGTTCAAGAACCTCCCTTTGAGATGGTAGTTTAGTTACCTGAACATCTGGACTTTGAATTTCAGTATCCAAAAGTTGTTACCCCTCCAACATCTATCACTATAAAAACTACACCTTCTTCTGCACCAGAAATCATTTACAGACCTGACAGTCAACCTATTCCACCTAGTTTGATTTCTATAGAGGACATAGTAGAGGATTCCACATCTACCGCCCCATTTCATTTTGGAACTGGGATTAACCTCTACCCTGCTACTCCTGATTTTTCTTCTTTTAATCCTACTTCATCGCGAGTTCCCATTGAATCGTTAGGACAAATTTTGGACAAGTTAACCATGTATAAACAACCATCAGCATCCAAGGCTATATCATTTGATGCAGCTGCAACAGAATCTTCTGCTGCTACCCCTTTGATGTTTTCTGCTACACCTGAGTCATACTTATACGGAGAATCATCCGTTCCATTTGGGTATCAATCATTATTTGGAACCCACTCAGGGGTCACTTCAACACCATGGTTAACTCCCATTTACTCGCCTAGATTTCAATATGGTTTTTCTCACATGGAAACTCAATAATTTGATCCTACATATCAATATCAAACTGGGCAATCTAGTCATCAAAGACTAATGTATCCGTTAGACACTGGATTACCGCCATATGGAGAATAGTATGCATAATCACCGTTTCTTCCCTTCTCCGGGGGGCAACCATATGAGAGTTTCCCATAGTATTCAAGTCAAACTGGAGTTAGAGTTAGTCGATGGCAACCAGTACAACCAATACAGCCAAGAATTGTGTATCCTACACAACCAATGAAACCAGTGTCTAATATTCCCACCACACCTGTTGTTACAACTGTAACACAGTCACAAGCATAACCTGTTATATCTCAACCAGTACAAACTGTCCCCTCTTACTCACAACCTTAGGTTTCAAGGCAAGGGGCTCAAATTTCCCAGGTTGTTGTACAACAACTGCTTGTTGCTAGTGCTCAACAACAAACTCAGATTAGTGTACCTTTATCAGGAGTGACCTAGGCATACACTAGTATAATTGATCCACAACTTAGTCAATCTGTCAATGCTAGGCAACAACAGCTAGTTTGAAAACTGTGGTTGTTGCAACATCAACAACCTCAATTCCAGTAAACCCAACCCTAGCCTAGACTTGGTTCTCAAGCTCAAGCTGGTATTGGACAATATCAAACATACCAAGGATCTGGACAACAAGGTTTTGCAGGTTATGGACAACCATATTTCCAAACCAGTTATCAACAACCACCCTATAATGGTTATGTCCAACAACCTTATCAAGGTTACCAGACATAGATGCCCTATGCTAGTATGCAAAGACCTATTTCTCAAGCGATTCCATCTTATCCTGGGTATGCTCCACCCAACCTGAATCAGCAGTTTCCATTTGTAGCAACTCTAGAATTACTAGATTTGAACCAGCTCACTAATGATCCAATTGCTTATGCCCCTTGGTGGCCGGCGATTCCACATAAATTTCCATCTGACATTCCAAAGTTCAATGGAAAGCTAGGAGAAGACCCATCGAATCACCTAATGACTTTTCATTTATGATGTTCATCTAACACCCTGAATGATGATTCGATTAGACTTCACCTTTTCCAGAGAACACTTATTGGTCCAGCTGTAAAATGGTATATAGAATTACCTGGAGCTTCTTTTGATAAGTTCAACGTTCTAGCCACTACCTTTCTAACCCACTTTCAGTTACCTATCAAGTACGAAACTGGAACAGAACTTCTGACCAACTTTAAACAGACTACCTCCACTCACATATCAGATCATATTCATAAGTGGAGGCGTCTTCATCGAATGGTTAAGATGTATGTTCCTGATCAGCTTTTAGCTGTGTGGTTTATAAATTCCTTATTGCCATCTATCACTGAGGATGTGGCGAAAGGAGGAGTTGTCACAGAAGAGCAAGTCATTGCTCGTGCCCAATATTTGGATCTGATTTATACACAATCAGGCACACTCTATGACAAAATTCCTGATTCACCTAGACCAACCTTCACCATTCCACCACCTCCAAAATCGAGTAGGGACTCTCATGCCGGTGATGGCGTGATTGGTTCCTCGAGCACACAAATGGCAAGAGATCCATCTGGTCAAACTCTTGCTATTTCAAGTCAAAATGCAAATCCATCTTAGAACACTCTTTCCTCTAAGATTAATGCCATGTCATCTGACAAAGGAAAAATCCAAAGCAACCAGGAGGCAAGAAAAAGGGTAAAAATAATAAGAAAAAACAAGAGAATTCCACTCCTGAAAAATCATCTGAAACCCCCATTGCGGCTAGGAAACCTCATTATCTGTGTTTAATATGCAATGAGGAGAATTTTACAAGAGATTGTCCACATTGCTCTGAGGTCTCTAAACTTTTAAAGGCTTGGAATACCTTAGGAGTGCCAACAGATTTTTTTCCGAACCCAGAAACAGATTTGGTTGCCACTGATAATGCTTCCACATCCCAAAGGCTTATGCTATCAATCGCAAATAAGAAAAATGATGTTTTGGTATCGACAAGGAATAAATATTATGGGAATCGATCGTCGTCGAATAACCAGGCTATTGATTAACCTAGTACTTCGACCATGACTTCAACAAAAGTTGTTTCACCAATTATTCCTGAATTGACAATTAAGCCACCCAAGGGAGTTGTACACAAATCGACATTTAATCTTCGTGCTCAAGCAGACAAAAATTATTATATAATGGAAGATCTGGCTCAACCGCCTTCTGCTATGTCGACACTTTAGGTATTGCAAAATTGTCCCTCCCAAAAGCAAGCTTTGTTATTAGCAATAGGTGGAATCGATCCTACAGATTCCAATCTTGTAGTCTTTAATCATACAGGATATATGCCACAGATACTAGCACAACTAGATTTTCTTATACAGGTGAAAGCCCTCAATAAAAAATTTTGTCGAACCATCATTGATGAGGGGCATCTACCTATATCATGTCAATGAGTTGCTGGAAAACTCTAGGTTCAGCACCCTTGTCGTGATCACCAACAACTCTAAAAGCTTTCGATGGAAGAACGTACACTCCATATGGGATTTTAAGTAGCTTGCAAGCTGAACTAGGGGGAAAAATAGTAGATATTGAAGTCGAAGTTGTTGATGGACTCATTGATTACAATATTCTACTGGGAAGGCCTTGGGTTTATGCTATGGCTGCAGTTGTCTCCACATACTTTCGAATGATTGCATTTCCCTTCAAAGGTGGAATCACAGTCATTGATCAGTTAACATTTTCTGGTAATAGTTCACAAGCTACAGGAAGCATTACATTAATACATGGAAATTCACAATCATTTTAGAATGTTGGAGTAGGTCTCCTAAAAGATCCTTCCTTGATGGGTACTTTTACCCTCCCATCACCATCTGGTTTCACGGAAGTGGCCATAGTGGAAACCTGCAACATGACCTCTTCTACATGTTCTCAGTATAAGAAGAGTTCCAACTATTTTGAGAGTGATAATCATGGCGAGGAAATGCCACCAAGCCCCGTCGAATCTTTGTAGCAATCAATCTATTGGGATTGTGTGGCAAACCCTAACCCGCACTCAATAGTTGTATGGGTAGATAGATCTTTAGAATATGGTACCGCTTCGGATCCTTTTTCACGTATACATTCTACGGACAAAGGAATCATACAATCAATGATGATAGGAGAGACGCCATGGGAAGATTATCATCATCGTTCCCACCTTCGAGATAACAATGAAGATTATTCAAAAGAACTTCACCACCCTTCAATTGTTGATTTTTTATCGAATTCTATTAATACAATCGACTCTGAGAGAAATCCGTCTAACATAGAAGAACAATCTCCATAAACATTTCGACCAAGCCTAATGTTGTAGAAAATATTCATGTCGGCAAATCTTATTCTCCACCAGAACTAGATAATTATTGTTCTCTTTTTTGCGAATTTAGAGATGTCTTTGCATGGTCTTATGAAGAAATGTCAGGCATTGACTCAAGAATTGTTGAACATGAGATCAAAATGTATCATGATGTCAAACTAGTATGACAACGACTTCAACCTATTCATCCAAAGAAAGATGTTTCCATTAAAGCAGAAGTTGAAAAAATTTTGCGTGTTGGCTTCATTTTCCCTGTACCTCTCACTGATTGGGTATCAAATATTGTTCCAGTGATGAAAAAACAAGCGAAGATTAGAGTGTGCGTCGATTATAGGGATGTAAACCAAGCATGTCCGAAGGAAAACTGTCCTACACCCTTTATTGACAAGATTATTGATGAATGTGCCAGATGTGAAATCTTTTCATTCATGGATGGATTTTCTGGCTACAATCAAATCAATATCTGCCCACAGGACCAATCAAAAACTGCATTTATATGTCCATGGGGCACATTCACGTATTTTAAATTACCTTTTGGTTTGAAGAACGCAGGGGCTACATTCCAGAGAGCAATGAATTATGCTTTCCGTGACATCAAACACATAGTTCAACCATATCTTGATGATCTGCCTGCTCATTTGAGAAAATGGACTCATCACTTGCAACATTTGAGAGCAATATTTTTACTTTGTCGACACTACAAAATAAGACTCAATCCACACAAATGTGTTTTTTGTGTTGGTTCTGGTCGATTGTTTGGATTTGCAGTTTATAAAGACATAATTCGACTTGATCCAATAGAGGTTCAGGCAATTCTTGACATGCCTCTACCTTCAAATTTGTTACAGATCTAGAGACTTTAAGGGAAGGAAAACTTTCTGAGGAGGTTCATTCCACATTATGCTGAGCTAGCTAAAGGTTATAGATGTCTATTGAAGAAAGGGGTACCCTTCCATTGGAATCAGGTTGCACAAGCTTCCTTTGATGCTCTCAAAGATTCCCTGATAAAAGCATCATTAATATATGCCCCAAAATATCAACAAGATTTTTACCTATATCTCGCCGCTGCAGATACAACCATTGGTATGGTTTTAGTGCAAGAAGAAAATGTAATTGAACATCCTATATATTATTTAAGTCGTAACCTTAACGATACAAAAATTAAATACTCATACGTTGAAAAGTTATCTTTAGCAGTCGTTCAAGCTGTGCAGAGATTTCGACAATATATTCTCCTTCGCAAAACTACCATCGTGTCAGATTGCAACCCTATGACATGCATTCTGTCACATCAATTGCTGGGGGGAAATATTCTAAATGGATAGTAATCTTGCAGGAGTTTGATTTGGAATTCATCAAATCCAAATCAAAGAAATGTCTCATCTTTGCAGAGCTACTTTGCGACCTTCCCTCATCCTCCAATGATTTAACATCAGAAGCATCAACCTTGGATGAGTCTCTATTTCTAATTTCATCAAGTGATCCATGGTATGGAGATATACTAATCTATCTCTAGACCCAAGCATTTAGGCCTAACACCTCTCGCTCTGAACAATGACGTATTTGATACCAAGCCAAAGATTATTTGATCGTTGGTGATACACTTTATCGTCATAGTATCGATATGAATTTACGAAGGTTCCTTACGCATGAGGAGGCCGAAAATGCTTTGAATGAATGCCATTCAAGTGCTTTTTGGGGGCATTTATTCGGTTACGTAACTGTATAAAAAATCCTATGAGCTGGTTACTTCTCGCCGTCTATATTCAAAGATTGCATACTTGCTGTCAGAAAGTGCCATGCTTGTCAGATTTTTTATCGTAAAACTAGATTACCACCTGCACCCCTACATCCAGTAGTTGTTGTTGGCCCATTCAAAAAATGGGGCATTAATTTCATGACATGTAACCCCACCTCGGTCGGGGGGCATGGGTATATTATAGTTGTTGTTGACTATTTTACTAAATGGGTCGAGATGCCTACATTGAAGAACAATGGCGAAACGACTGCTCTCTTGTTTTTCAATCATGTGGTTTCTAGATTCGGTGTACCACAAGCTATAGTCACAGATCATGGGTTGAATTTTCACAATCACATGATGATTGAGTTAACTACCAAATTAGGACTCTCTCATGATAGTTCTACTCCATATTATCCACAGGCTAAAGTACAAGTTGAGGCAATCAACAAAGTCCTTAAATGCATACTGCAAAGAATGATTACAGTCCATAAACGGAATTAGCATTTAATCCTTTACTTAGCTTTATGGGCATATCGGACCTCGGTAAGAAATGTGACTAGATTTACACCTTTTTAATTGGTGTATGGTTTGGAAGCAGTCTTACCAATTCAATGTGAAATCTCATCCTTCAAGCTCGCAATTGACCTGCTACTGATACTTATGAAGAAGAAGCTCTTTTCTTGGAATTAATCCATCTGGACGAAACTCGTCATGATGCCACATTGGCTAACAAAGCACATACGAAATGCATCAAGGCACAATATGACAAAAATGTTAAGTCTCGTGTCTTCTCAGAAGGTGACCTAGTCTTGCTTTACGACAGGATTCTGACAAGTTAGGAGCAGGGAAGTTTGAACCATTATGGATGGGCCCTTATATTGTTAAATGTGTGTTGACAAAAGGAGCCTATGAATTAGTTGATTATGATGGGATTCCACTGTCGCAACCTCGAAATGGGTTGTATCTCAAACGTTACTATGCTTGATTAAGTGTAGTAAAACTCACTGTACATATGCTTTCATTGCATTTTTGTGTGTTTTCTTTTAGAGTTTTTCAATTTGGTTAGGAAATCCCCTTCACCTTTGTTTTAGATGTCAAACTTTTCGAAACCATTTGTTGGGTATGCCGACAGAGCTAGTCGTAGTACGCAGAACCTATCCTCTGCAGCCTGGGCCATCTTCGCTCCAAGCGGCGAGTTAGTGAGTTTTAGGGGGATATGTATTGGTCGATCGACAAACAACATCACTGAGTATAGTGTGTTGATTGAACTCCTCTCTGATGCCATTTCACATAGCATACACCGAATCATTATCAGGCTAGATTCACAACTTGTCATTCTACAACTTACTGACATTTATTCCATCTGAAACCCAACTATTCATCGCATGTTCCTAAGAGTTAGAATTTTGGAAAGACATTTTGATTTCATTCAATATCAGCATATTTCCAGAAATTTAAACACATTGACTGATTCATTAGCAAACTATGTGTTAAATAGAAATTTGCAGCATATGTAAAGAAAGCATTTCACATCATCATTTGCATAGGATTTCATCACTTAACCCAAAATGAAACTCCAAAAGTCAAATAGATAGTTGTTTCTATGTTTTCACAAATATTTTGTGTCTAAGACAAAATTGGTCATCTGACCCTACAAACTCAAAATGAGTGCAAAAAAATATCCTAGACTAGTGATGCTAATGATAACAGGTCACCGCCTGTGCTATCATGCGCAGGAGCCTCGTCCAATTACTTGGTACACCAGTAGTATGGCATTGTAGCCTCATGGGTAACTCGTCAGTCCGAACATTCAAAATGCTAAGGGTTAGTCCTTCTACATGATCCTGCAACTGGGCCAAGGTCTCTGCTATGTCCAAATCTCGAAATATTGTCCTCCCAACAGCTCCCTCCACTGGAACGTCTGCTTCCTGTGGGCGTGCCACAGGTCGAACTGGTCTGATATCTGGACACACAGATGAGTTTATCTAGTCTTGGTAACAATTGAAAACACAAAAAAAGAAAAGATGTGGTTAAATCATTTTACCGATAGCGCTCCACTGCTCCCCGACTGGTAATGCCAAACCTGAATCGCCTCGGAAGTCCATCCCCACATACGGATATTCTACAAAAGCCAGATCCTGACAGTCGAACCACTCAAAGAAGGTAGATGAAAATGAGATCTACGACTGACCAGCATGCCTAGCCGTATGGTCTACCCATCGCTGTATTTGTGGTTCTCTTGGTCTAGGCACTCCGAGAGAAATGTTCTGTGGTTGCATGAGTGGGATGCCTTCCAAAGTGAAGGAAATAAAAATGGATCCATAACCAAAATTATTTTTCTTTCCAACCTTCACTTTGGTTAATTTGTCTTTTATGAGTGGAAGAACTGCCTCACACCAGTTGAATACCTTCGGTTCTAGGCATTCCAAGTCATACTGCATATAGGATCTGTTTTCCAAATGTAAAGCGCACTGCCAACCAATCTAGAAAGGGTAAAGAGAATAGTGCTCAAAGGTCGATCAATAACATCTTGGATATTAATCTTTCCATCTCTACTAGGTTGGGATCCTTCCCGACAAAACTGACGAATATAATCTCTCACTGATTTTTCTCCCCAGGCGAGTCCTGATAATGAAATAGGGGCACCCCGCCTCGATAAACCCATCAGAAAATAAATATCCTCGATGGTGATAGGAATAGCTTTACCCCTAATTTGAAACACCTAGTTAATAAGATCCCAAGCATGAACAAGATACTGTAGCAAATCCATTTGTTGCCTCATGCTGGACAAGCGGAAAAACTTTAGCAAACCACAATTCTTTAAGGCATTTACTATGCCTTGTTCATTCAATCAATCATGTTCTGCTCTTCATGTTCTTGTTCTCGCCATGTAACGACCTTTTTTATCCAATGAATATCTGAAACACAAACATTAGATAAGTTAGGATCCAACTTAGGCAAAAATCAGTTCAAGGTTTGATGAAAAACAATTGTGCAAACTTGGCTCTCTGCACCCATCGCACTTAGCACTTGAAGACAATGAGATGCATAATAGGTTTACTATTAAAAATCCAGTATGCATCTCACTTTTCGATAGGGGCAAGGTGCGATGGTAGGAAAACGAGATTTTGAACCCTAAAGGCCCAGAAAGCTGAGAAAAGTTTCCCAAAACTGAAAAAGAATGGAATAATATTGAATAGCATAAGGCTAGCTCCTACCTGGTCCTAACGGCATGGGAAATGATCCACAAAATCTCTCATAATCAATTGGTGAAATTTGGGGGGAAAACCGCTTCAAAGCTCCAAAAAACCAATATTAGAAATGAAATCTTGAAAATGAAATCTTAAAACTATTTTTTATGTTTACTTTTTCATGTACATCAAGTAAATGTTGGTTTTTATTCATTTTTCATCCATAAATATGTATTTTTAATCAGTTTGATGGTGCTTTGAGCAAGATGAATAGCTGACAATAGAATCTAATGTGCTGATGGTGAATTGAGCATATTTGACCACCAAGTAAACTTTCGTTTTCTTTTTGAGCTTTGATTTAAAAAATGAAAAGAAAACTATAGAGTCCTCTTTAAACTCTTTTCAAACTCTTTAAACATGAAAAGATAGTCGAGCGCTTGTCTCTTCTGGCTCGTTAAAGTATTGGAAATGGCATCCCTCTTGTATTATTTTATCATTTTTCGGACCCGAGGGATTATTATACAAAAAAGAACTTATGGAGTTTTCTTTTCGTCTATTTTCAAACTCTGTAAACATGAAAAGGAAAGAGTTATCCTTGTCATTAAACTCGTTAGAATAATAGCAACAAACTTGTCCATCTAGACAAGACTGAGTTTGACCGTCGCTAGATTCGTTAAAACATCAAATAGCGATGGGTTTGCTCGAAGGGAGAATTATAGAACAAGCATATGTTATCCTCCTCAATCTTGGTAAAAAATAAAGAGGTACTGGTCAACAATGACTGGGGAAAATGGGAAAAAATCTTGAAAATTTATGGTATCAAGTCACTCTTGAACATGACACTTTCACTTCATCTCCGTGATTGAGTTGGGTTGGGTTATTCCACTTACTGGTCATCATACCATTGGTCTATCACACCATCTATCCTTTTGGTTTAATGCTACCAATTCATCTTAGTGTCATCGATATGTTCAAGAGAATTCATCCAATTGAAGTCTCATCCATTGCAATACTACAAACCTTCATCCTCATGACTGCCATTCCTGAACCTTGTGTCGTCAATTTGTTTTCATCTCAAAAAATCATTTGCTTCATTTCGTGTCATAGATGTGGGATACATCAAGGCCCCCCTGTTGTTCTAGGACAAATTGACCTCCTCATCAACTCAGAGGTGAAAGACAAGATGATTGAATCAAAGAACACAATTGCAAGCTTGGAATCCACACTAACGCTCTCTATACACTGTCAACCTGCTTTATAAAGCTTGTTACCAATCATAAAGGAGTGCTAGTCACCCTGTAAAATCATGTTGTTAGACCAGGGGGAGCGTTAGTGAACCTAAGGGAAGTTTTGAAGCTCAAGCGAACAAATCTACTCATAAATATCTAGATATTAAATCCCTAAATTTGCTCAAGAAAAGCAAGGAAACTCCAAAAATCAAGATATTTGGATAAATTCCATTCTGAGAATGAAGGCAAATGGAAAAAAGCTTGTAAACAGGGCAGGTTCATCGCTTTTGCCCTAATGAACTCTAGGAGGAGCTTGGCAACCCTAATTCAATTTCTACATAAGCAGCGAGAGGGCCATTGCAAAGGGGGTCAGAGCATTTGGAAGGATATCCCATAGATATGTTGTGAACTATCATATTCTTGAACAAGCTAGCTAAAAGAGGGAGAGAGAGAGAGAGAGGAAGAAGGGGTAAGGAAGGCTGATACAATGGATGGTTGTAATCACTCTTCCATTCTGAATATAGAACTGCAATCGTGTTCCCTACTCCAAAGTGTTGGTGATATTGTTCATTTATTTGTTCATTCTGATGCTTGTCGAGATGAGTAGTTAAGTTTTACACTAATACATGTTTGTTATGGATTCTTACATTAGTTTTCAAGAGTGTATGTTGTGATTGATTTGCCTTGTCCTTTGTGTGGGAATTGTCTTGGAGCCGGCCTTGAAGGAGTTCTTCTTGCTGCATAGAGATCCCCAAGCAAATCTAGAAGGAACTGAAGGTGATATTCTTTCCATACCTTGTCAATTTATGTTTGATAGATGAACATGTGTGTAACTTGTTAGCTTTTGTAGACAATCTTACAGTCTATCAAAGGTCTCGGGAAAGACCTTTGAGGGTAGTTTTCATCCCGTGCATTTTACCCCATAGCAGAATAGGGGACTCCACTGGGGACCATACATCTAGTTCCCGGTCAACCTGGACTCCTCTTAGTTCTTCTCTTTCTTCTAAGAGCTTCCTACTTCTTCAAATCCTTTTCTGATCCACCATCTATCTTGTTACATTCTTCTAGTTTGCATTCCCCTCAGAAACTGATCCTAAAGGCCCTTTGTTTAAGCTATTTCCCTCACTAATGTAGGTTTCCAGTCTACATAGAGCTTTATAAAGCTCTTTGCCTATGTATAGGGAGCGTTAGTGGCCCAGCTAACTCTCTGTTTACAAAGAAATAGAGCGTTAGTCTCCCATTTCCATGTTTTCCAGAAGATTCTATGGACCAAAAGGGGGGGGAAACTTGTCTTAGGGGCTAATGCAAGATCTGCAACACTATCATGTTAACAAATTTGGTGTCTTGAAAATTTATTTTTAAGAAAATGTTTTAGTTTTTCTCTCTTAAAATACATATTTTTTTTAAAGAAAGACTGATAAATTGTATTGATCCTTCTGTCGAAATAGTTGTAAGCTGCTTCATTTTGGTTTTCAGTAGTTGTTAGGGAATATTGAGAAAATAATCTTTTGGTTATGCAAGTATTGAATGGTTTTATATGCACTGATGAATCCATGAATATGTGAAAAGATAAATCTGTAGAATAAGACTTGTTTGCATAAGAAATTGAAAAAAAAAAAATCAGAGCATTGTTCTACATGGTTTATTGAGTCGAGAGTCTCACCATATTCATATGTCAACACCCCTACCAAAGAAAAATAATCAAGTACAATGACATTTACATTCAAATCAATCAGTTACTCTTTTTGAGCAAACCAACATTAGCTAGATTAGGACCTTGGGATAAGCATGTGAGTGAACTGCCCAAGGTTGAAAATCAAAACTAGTGTCATTAACAAGTGAAAAATCCTTCTGAACTCATATTATCAGCACCACTCCACTAAAAATGGAGCGAAATACGAGACAACATCGGACTGTAATTGAAGGTAGCCCACCTTCTCTTACAACTCCTTTGGGCATTCTATGTATTGGGGTCCCTTCGGGGATTTCGAAACTGAGTCGGTGACTCAGGTATCCTGCCCACACAGCGTGCTATCTACGACTATGTCCCCCATGGTAATGTCTATGATTTTAGGTATCTATAGTGGCCAAAACTTCTAAGTACCTACACAAGGTGACTGGGACACATTGTCCTGGTACCTCAAATGGACGGATCTACTTTGTCTTTAGATTTTGGGAGGGTGCTCTTCTTCACGAGAGTAGTTGACCCCTCAATCTGAGGTTCGGGTGAAGCTCAAAAGTAACCATAAACATACTTTTGGCCATCCTTCTCTGTTATTCATTGAGAGACTGGGTTTCATCTCCAGAAATCGGTGCTTATCAAACAAGGTAATTTCCCTCTATTTGCTTATTGATATATTTAGTGTATTTTTTCTTTTTAGGTACCTGAGTGTTATCATTTTTTTGATACTTTAACGTATCACATTAAAATCTATTTGATAAAACTTAACAGTTATTGTGGCTACATCTGGCCCTCATCATCACTCTAGATGATTGTTAGGACTTCCCCAACTCATTGTGGAGGATCCACCGAGTTCCACTAACTCAAATTCCTCATCTTTGAGGAATCAGTCTCCTAAATCACACGCGGGATCTGTGTGGACGAACGATGATTCCAGTTTGCTGGAGGTTTTTTTCACAGAAGGATTTATTCCTCACTTTAACACTTCACTTACAAATCCGTCGGATCCTATCGTTGCTCCCATGGTACCTGTACTTCCTTCTTCAGTAGGTCGAAATTTCCCATCTATCCAGTCGACGCCTCAAGGGTTGTGGAATTATAGAGACACTGTTGGTCCTCTACCACTTCCCCATTTGATGGTCATCACAACACCGATAATGTGGAATCCTGCTGTCCCATTTGTCCCAGGTACGGAAACTCACATAACACCCTCTATAAGTGGAACCCAACAGATGCCAGGTTCCACTCCTATGGTGCCACAATGCATACCTTCGACTAGTTCCACATATAATGCTCCATATAACACTCAATGCAGCAATATGGGCGCGGTTCCAGTTTACCAACAACAAGGTCGACCGCCAATGTATTGTTCCAACCCCCTGATTCAGATATCTAGGGTGGTTCCCAATATGCACATGCAAGTGGGGAATGTTACAATTCCCCCTCCATTCTCAGGCATGCATGGACAGTCGTTGATTGACATGAGTTTTCCCTCCATCAATCAAAGCCATATGGTTAGTTCTGTGTCGGTTGGGAATCCACAAGGGATTCCCAAACAATCCATGGGGGTACCCTACTCACAAATTCAGATGAGTCATGGGGACACCACTTATACTGGGGGCAATTTCATACCCCAGTATCAAAATCCTCACGGCAATCCACTCTACAACACCGTACCACAAAGAAACTACTACACCACGCAACCCATGTACACTATGGGGAACCAAACGATGGGAGGAGCACAAAGCTCCTTAGGTCATTCGTCATCGCCATGGTCCGAGTCGGGGGCACCCAACAATATGCCTTTTTTGGCAACATTGGATATTCCCAACTTATACAAATTGACAAATGACCCCATCTACCACAACTTACAATGGTCATCAATCCTGCATAAAATACCGACGAACATTCCAAAGTTCGACGGAAAACAATGGGAGGATCCGGGCACACATGTCACCACCTACCATCTCTCGTGTGTTTCTAACTCTATGGTGGATGATAGTGTCTAGTTATGTCTTTTTCCCTGCACCCTCACTGACAATGTCGTAAAATGGTATATTGGGTTACCACGCGCGTCAATGAATACCTTTGATGCTTTAGCGATGGAGTTCCTAAAGCACTTTCAGTTACCTATCCACTATGAGACAGGGACAAAGCTCCTTACTTCATTTCACTAGGATACCACCACCCACATATTTGATCATATCCATGAATGGAGATGTACGTGGAGGTTGGTCAAAGCTCCCATCCTTGATTTTCTCTTAACGGACTGGTTTCGTAAGTCCTTACTTCCACAAATCGCTAGAGATGTCGCTCTAGTTGGTGCGATCATAGAAGACCAATCCATACGTCGTGCCGAGCACTTAGATTTGATTTATTCACAGTCTGACACTCTCTACGACATAATCCCCTATGCTCTCGATAACCCCAATCCTCCCACCACTCAGCACCTTGGAGCGCATGCCGACGGGATTGTCGGCGCAACCTCTGGGGTCGTTGTAAAACAACTCAGTGGTTCCATTGCCAAGATGGAAATGGACCCCTCTACCAAAGAAACTGCTCTTCTTACCACTATGATAAACTCCGTGCAGTCTACACATAAATCTGGTGGCAAGAACAAGAAGAATAAGAACAAGACCACTCCTTCTGAAGAGTAGTCATCTAAGCAGCCCAACCTGAAATAGAAGGTCGTTGTGCCTACTGATGAGGAAAAGGATAAAGGCACCAAATATTCGTGCAAACTTTGTCTTGAAGACCACGTAACTTGGCGTTGTCCACATATTCAAGAATGCACAGATTACCTTGACAAAAGAGATTCCGGTAAGGCACCTGTTGTCCTTAGAAATCCTTTTCCTACTCAATAGTATCAAAATCTTATTTCCAACCAACCACAATCCACATCAGGAGGCAGCGACGGTTCACAACATCCTTCAACTCGTGAAGGAATTTTTACCGTTTACACATTTGAAATGGTAGAACTAGCCACAAGAGCCAAATCTTATGGAGCTCCTATCACTCTAGCAATAGAACCATCCTCAGGTCAAAACCCATCACCACCCAACGATCTGCATATCAAACAGCTAGTTGAGGACTTTGAAATTCGACCCCCCAAGGGGGCATTTCGATGCACAATGCACAATACATCTACATGTGCCGCCCAACACTACAACATCGTAGAGGATTTGGAGCAAGCGCCGTCAGCTATGTTGGCACTCGAAGTATTAAAAACATGCCCCAGCCAACGGAAAGCTTTGCTTTCAGCTATCGGGGGTATTGACCCTATGGATTCCATGCTTGCTATTTTCAACATGGACAAGTGTAAACCTCCCCTTTCCCACCAGCTTGCATTTTAGGTGCATATCACTTCGAAAGGTAAAGGTATACACCAAACTGTCATTGACGAAGGTGCTTCAACCTGCATCATGTCGGCTTCATGTTGGCTCGCCCTGGGTTCCCCAACCTTATCCCTGCCGTCGAACTTCCTTAAAGATTTCGACGGCCACACCTTTGTCCCTAAAGGATACCTAGCTAGTTTTCCATTCACTTTGGCTGGGAAAACAGTAACGGTGGACATGGAAGTCATGCATAAGAAACTCAAATATAATCTATTGTTGGGTCGCAGTTGGACATATTCCATGACGGTCTTCATATCCATTGTCTTTTGTATCATCCTATTTCCATTGGATGGAAAGGTCATTACAGTGGATCAGTTGTCTTTTTGCACCCCCGATTATTCACCATTACCAAGTGGCTCTGTACCCCTAGTAGGAGGTGTAACTGACAGTCTTGTCAGTATAAGTACCGGTCTGTTGAAGGCTTCCTCCTTGATGGATTTTTTTCCTCTTCAGCCGCCGCAAGTTCCACAATTTTATCAATTCCTCATCAACTAACCGATCCCTGGATCCTAACGGCGCCTTTAGACCTTGACACATTCAAAGACCAGATGCTGCTGTCACCAACTGAATCAGCCTACCAAGGCATTCAATCCACATCCACATCTTTGGTCATGTTGGCTATCGCCGACAGTACCACCGCCCTTCCCATAACCGCTCCTCCTTTAGATCCACTCAATCAACTCACACCTACAGACGAAGCCGTTCTAAAGATCATGAGTTTTGGAGAGCAACATTGGGAGGATTGGCATCTTTGGGCTCCAACATCTGATTTGGACATGATGCCTCTCCAATTCCTATCCTCTAACATAAACGAAATCATTTCCCCACCCTATACAAGCATCCAAACTTTTGGGGTGGAAGAAAATATGGACGACACTTCTAGATCATTGCCCATATATATTTCATTCATGACAAGCATTGTGGAAGAAACCCAGATGCGAGCAGATTACAGTCCCTAGGAAATTGCAAGCTCCACCTGCCTACATGAGGAATTACATGATGAATTTGTTTGCTTTCATGAGGAAATGCCTAACTTTAATCCGTCGTTTGTCGCGCATGAGATCCAACTTTACAGCAAGGAAAAACAAAATGGGTGGCCCATCCCTTCCCTTGAAATAGTCGTTCAACCCATGCCTGCCATACTGCTGAAAAAGAACGCCTACTATTCCTTAAACAGCTGGATAAAACCCGTCGAGATGTCAATTTCACACTCGCAGCTCACAAGGAGTGGGTACAAACCTAATTTGCAAAAGAGGTTAGGTTTTGTTCTTTCCAAGAGGGCGATTTCATATCACTCTATCATCCAAAAGACAACCTCTTAGAGGCATGCACGCTTAGACCCATTTGGCTAGGTCCATATGTCATAATGAAAGTCCTCCCCACAGGGGAATATGAACTGCAGGACTGGGACAGAATCCCACTCAAGGATCCCACATATGGGCTCTATCTGAAAAAGTATTGTGCCTAGTATCGCACTAGGCATATGCTATGTAATTTTATGCAATAGAGCACTTTTGGAGACATTTTATTGCTTTATAAAAAATATAAACATCTCCGAGTTTTTTGTAGTAGGGCTCATTAAACATATATACAACAATCAATCGAGCACTTTTAGTGATATTTTATCGCTCTTTAAAAAATACAAACATCCCCGAGTTTTCATCATTGCACTCATTAAATATATGCAACAATGGTCAGAGCACTTTTTGTGATATTTTATTGCTCTTTAAAAAATAATAAACATCTCCAAGTTTTTCATCCTTGCACTCATTAAATATATGCAATAATGCGTTGAGCACCTCTTTTTCAATCTTTTTCCAACTCATAAACTGAAAAAGACCAAAGGAGCATTCTTTTTAGGCACTTTTTCTCGCTCTTTAAACTGAAAAAATCCTGAGTTATGTCTTGCTACTTGTTAAACTTGCTAAAGATGACCTGAGCATTCTTTTAGGTACTTTTTCTTGCTCGTTAAAACTGAAAAATCCCTAGCTTTGTTACTGAGCTCGTTAAAAATTCATGACAAAACACGAGTTTAGTCTGTCGCCTTGTACTCGTAACAAAATGAGGTCGACATCTATTGAAAATAGGTTTTTCTTTATCCGGGTTCAATAGATTAAAATATGGAAAAGTAACCGATCTAGGTATACTATTAACCTTTTGTCGCACCCAGTTAACAACTATGACAAAGGGACCACCATGGATTCGCTCTTTACGATATTTTCATATTCTCTAAAGATGAAAAGACCACCGAGTTGTCTAGTCTGGACTCTTTAAATACACGGACAAGATATAGAGTTGTTCTTTTTACGATACTTTTCAGACTCTTAAAACATGAAAAAATCGACGAGTTTGCCTATCTGGACTCATTAAACTAATCAGATAGGGAAAATAGTCGTTCTTTTTGTGATCATTTTCAGACTCTTTAAACATGAAAAGATTGATGAGTTTACCCGTCTGGACTCATTAAAAAATCAAACGGGGAAAGTGGACAATACAACTGTATTTCGTATTTGAAATCGTGGTTTGGCAACAATCGTTCCCTTGAACATGGCACTCCCTCAGCTAAACCTTTATCTTCATAGCCTCTCAATATGAACCCTACCAACCTATGATTTTTTAGCCTATAGACGTTGATGTAATTGCATCTCCGTATCTTAAACACTCTGTAGTGTTCATGAGTCTAGTGTTGTCTAGTGAAAACCATTGTCATGCCTTCTATTGTTCAAGGGTCCCCATTTGTTTCCTCTATCAACTGATCCTACATATCCTTTCATCATGCCCTCCACTGTTTAGACCCAAAAGCTCAAAAGATTCCTCAAAAAGCAAAATCATTCTTGTCCGGTTTCATGTCGACTGATGTAGGACACGTCATTGGCTACCCTTCGACAGGTTTCTTCCTATCGACTTCAACACTCTATCTAGGAAGATAACCCAGAAAAAAATTCGGTGCCTTGGTACTTGTAGACACTAGTGTCAGGTTACCTTGTGCTTGATCACGGGTTTTCATTATTGGCTCCTGGTTAAGCGATTCTACGAGTGTTCGACGACAAAGAAATTTTTCACACTCACTAGTTTGCACTGTGCATCTTGGAGACCATCACCATTATCGGTGGCCTTCCTCAGATCTGTTAACGGTCTCCATTATTTACTGGTAATCAGATGATTTCGTGCATGTTCAACGTCAACACATCTTATCACATGTACCAATCTATGTTGTTCGGTGAAGCGGCAATCAAGACCTTGGGTAGAGGCTTACATCATTTAGCCTTGTTTCCTCTCCCAAGCTGCGGATATTGTTCTTTGGAGACAGCTATTTCAGGATGATCTATGATGACACTGGATGCGCCCTGTGCCATATTGGTGGCCAGCCTTGTTATATCTCAGATGTGAAAATTGTCTGACATAGCTACTGAGCATGGGAATGCTCAACTTAAGACAAGATTTTAGCAGTTTATATATTTGTATCTGTGTTGTATCAGGTTTTCCTTACCACCCGAAACTTCTCTCTCTCTCTCTCTACAAAGATTTTGACAGAAAATTATAGTGTTTTTCATAAAGTATTTCGGCCATCGTCTCTGCCTTTGATCTCATACTTTAAGGGGCATCTGTTATAGGAAAAATTGACCTCCTCATCAACTCAGAGGTAAAATACAAGATGACTAAAGCAAAGACCACAATTGCAGGCCTGGAATCCACACTAACGCTCTCTATACACTGTCAACCTACTTTATAAAGCTTGTTACCAAGCATAAAGGAGCGTTATTCACTCTGCTAACTCATGTTGTTAGACTAGGGGAGCATTGGTGAACCTAAGGGAAGTTCTGAAGCTCAAGCCAACGAATCTACTCATAAATATCTAGATATTAAATCCCTAAATTTGCTCAAGAAAAGCAAGAAAGCTCCAAAAATCAAGATATTTGGAGAAATTCCATTCTGAGAATGAAGGCAAATGGGAAAAATCTTGTAAATAGGGCAGGTTCATGGCTTTTTCCCTAATGAACTCTAGGAGGAGCTTGGTAGCCCTAATTCGATTGCTACATAAGCAGTGAGAGGGTCATTAGAGAAGGGGTCAGAGCATTTCGAAGGATATCCCATAGAGCTGTTGTGACCTGTCATATTCTTGAAGAAGCTAGCTGAAAGAGGGAAAAAGAGAGGAAGAAGGGGTAAGGAAGGTTGATACAACGGATGGTTGTAATCACTCTTCCATTTTGAATATAGAACTGCAGTTGTGTTCCCTAGTCCAAAGTGTCGGTGATAATGTTCATTTAGTTGTTCATTCTGATGCTTGTCAAGATGAGTAGTTAAGTTATACACTAATACATGTTTGTTATGGATTCTTACATTAGTTTTCAAGAGTGTATGCTGTGATTGGTTTGCCTTGTTCTTTGTGCAGGAATTCTCTTGGAGCCGGCCTTGAAGGAGTTCTTCTTGCTGCATAGAGATCCCCATGCAAATCTAGAAGGAACCAAAGGTGATCTTCTTTCCATACCTTGTCAATTTCTGTTTGATAGATGAACATGTGTGTAACTTGGTAGCTTTTGCAGATAATCTTACAGTCTGTTGAAGGTCTCGGGAAGATGCTTGAGGGTAGTTTTTATCCCGTACATTTTACCCCATAGCACCTGCGACGAGTCGCTTCTTGTCGACATCAACTCATTATCCAAGAAGTTGACTTATAAACACCCTTTCAGTGCTTTGAAGCTTGCATACATCAATGGTAAGTTTCTCTCTTCCGTCAACAGGTTGACATCAATGGCCTTCGATCGAAAGATTTTTTCTATGGTGTTCAACATCGAATCATCTATTCACACCACGTGAAATGTACTACAGTACCTTGAGGATCATCATCATTATCAGTGATGCCTCTCGCATCTGTTAACAGATTGCATCATTGGCTGGTAATTAGACGATATCTCTCCATGTTCGATCTCAGAACATATTTTCACATGGTTTGACTTGTACATTGAGTGAAGATTAAACGACTTTGAAGACCCCAGATCTAGTTTCATCCATCCAGGCTGCGATATATTCAGGAGCACAAAAACGTCAAATGTACAAAGGCCTTACACAAATGATTATCCTAATCATGGATTACATGTCTATATCTGCAGATGATTGTCTGATCTATGTGCATGTAATGAAAGTTTACAAGCTAAGCATGGGAATGTCTCCCTGATCTAATTCATGAGAAAATCATATTATCATGATGTATTGTATTTTAATTGATGCAGTTCACCTTCCAGTTTGAAACATCTAATCCTCGTGATAAAGCATTTCACCCAACATGAACATTTATGACCTCGTGCTTTAGGGGGAGCCAATTATAGACATATTTGGGCACATTAACCCCAAAATCACATGTCGATGATATTAGGGTTCATCAACCCCTAAAATAGTTGTTTTATGCCCTAAAGGAACTTCATCACCTGAATGCCTCATGCCCCAAAAAAATTCGTCTCAAAAATCATCTAGAAAGTGCCTTAAATGAATCATTGTTGAAAGCCCTGTGTTAGGGTTCTATGTATCTCAGGTGCTGCACTATCAAAGTGAGATGCATCATAGTTTGGTCCTCTAGAAGGTGTGATTGGCAAGGTAGGACAAAATTTCGGGAGAGTTTGAGAGTTGGTTGCTCATGGAAACTTCTAGAAACTTCTCCAATTCCACCTGTCCCTCTGAGTTCGCCCAAGGATGACTAAGGGAACTAGGAAACCATCTCCAATTCCCCTCTTTCATGGAACCAATTCCTAAATATAGAAAGGAATTCATCATCCCCATTGATGACTCAAGCCCCTGCACTCATCTATAAAAGGATCTCTCATCCAAGAGATCAGGAGGCTGAACTATTCTGAGTTCTAAGGAAGTGCTGCTAGTTTTAGTATTGAGGTGAGAGCATTGTGTTATTGTTGGTGTGTTCTTGTTGGTTCATGAGGTGAAGAAGGCATGAAGCTGGGAGGATGGTGCTGGATCAAACTTCTTATGGGTTTTAATTCTCCTTGTTATCAATAAAGTTCTTCAAGGTTTTTCCCAATTGTTTGTGTTAACTATAAATGCATTCATTTGTTCATTATATTTCTGATTTTATGATGCTTATGCTGTGATTAATCATTATGCTTTGACACGTCTTTGTTTCTGTAGATGTACAGGTACTCTCCAAGTGTGTTAAGTACGAGGAGGAGTTACAAGATCGGCCAAAGGAGAGGGAGATCAAGCGAGGAATCAAGCGAAAGTTACAAGTTGGTCTTTCATAATATTTTTCTTATCTATCAGTCATAGGAAAGATATTGAATTGCTTTGACTGTTGTTTCTAGGTTAGCTACCAAACCTAGAGGGCATATTGTCTACTAACGAATATTCTGTAATTTGCCTCCACCATCCTTATAGAAATTATGGTGTAGAGTTGCAACCATTCATGAATTTTTAATCAAAATCATAAGACACAAGCCTAGTCTACTGCTCTCTAGAAGTTAATTCACAATTTAGAACCAAAATTTCATACATGCAATAAGGAATAACACACACTCACACAAATTTTTTCCTAAGGAAAACAATATGCTTAAAACCCTAATGTCTGTTTGCATTAATACGATCAATAGAAATGCATTGCAATTTATTTTCTCAACTGAGCACAACCTACAAGTGAATCAGATTCAAGCACCAGAAAGTCAAAAAAATCGCACTAAAAACAATTCTTATAAAAAATATGTGAAAAAAAAAAAACACATTGTTTACCACGAGGTGACTCTTTTTTATTGAAATACATTATAAAGTTTTAAACATTTACATAACCAAAATTTTGATAAATTAAAATATTTTGCAATATTTTAATAAACACAACCCTGTAAACTCCAATTTTATTTAATTCATTTAATCAAACCCTTCCAAACTTATTATTTATTTAATTTATTTAAATACATTATAGATGTTTGAACATTTAGGTGGTCAAGATTTTGATAAATTAAAATGTTTTGCACTATTTTAATAACATTAAAAATCCAACCCCTTCAAGCTCATTTTTTATTTAATTCATTTAAATACATTATAAACGCTTGAACATTTACTTGGTCAAGATTTTTATAAATTAAAATTCGATTCACGATATTTTAATAAAATTAAAGATACAATATCATATAAGACTTAGTGGACCTAAAGATTATGGGTATAGTAGACACCAATGTACTAAGGCTTTCCTCAGACCTGAAAAAGGTCCTAGTGCTAAGAAAGATACCAAGGATCGATTTTCTGGTCTTCATCATTCTTTTATCTAAGGGATCATTGATAAGATTGCAAGGATCCTAAGGAAGCATAACGTGGCTTCAACCTTTCGGCCTTTAAATACCATCCAGAGCTCCCTTAGATCTATAAAAGACCCAGTGGACCCAAAGAATATGAAGGGTGTTTACATTATCCCATGCTCTTATGGGACTCCCTACATTGGTGAGACTAGTCGTTCGATTAATCAAAGGATTCGTGAGCATGTTGCTGACATCAAGCATGACAGGACCCACTCCTCTGTTTTGGCGAAGCATGCAGATAAATCTAAGCATCACATCTGCATTGAGGAGGCCCAAATTGTTGTTGAGGTTAGTCATTTCCATCATCGTAAATTGAGGGAGGCCATAGAAATTGAAAAAAGACCCAATAATTTGAATAGAAATGATGGTTGGAATATAAGTAGAAGTTGTGTCCTTGTCTTGTCCTCCTACTCTTTTAAGCTTCTTTTTGGGATTTATTTTGTTTGTTTGTTTATCTATGTAGGTATTGGCATCCCTTTTATAGTATTTTTTGTTGATTTATTCTTCATTAGAGTTTATTTCTTGATTCTTCATGTTTTTTATGTATTTTATCATCCAATTCGTTCTTAACTCCTTCTAGTATTTTTTGTTATTTGTTTAATCGGCCTGAGCCCCATATTTTATTGTTGACCCCATTTTATTTATTGATTATTTTTTT
>APFE031432232.1:12714-26722 GCA_000404065.3 Pinus taeda | reverse complement strand
TATTTGGTTTTAATAAATTAATTTAAATATTATTTTTCAAAAACTAGTCATTTAATATAGTTGTTACCTATTAATATTTTTAATAAATTAATGAAATAATATCATTATTTAAATATTTTTTTTCAAAAACTAGCTATTTAATATAGCCCTTACTTAATAATATTTGTTTTTAATATATTAATAAATTAATGCTATAATTTAAACATTTCTGTTCAAATATAGTTGTTACTTGAAATTATGGCTCTACATTGCTCTCTATTTAAGCCTTTGCCATGGTCTACCTCTTCATTTGGTCCTGATGATGAACCACACTTGTTGGTTCGAAACGCGTAGGCCAAAAAATTCTCTCATGTGATTTCTACCGAAAGACTTTGTTTAATTCATTACATATCATAGAAGCTTGAATACAGAAAATACAATATCGTATTATTCTCTTTACAAGGTACAAAGTCTTTGATGGTTAAATATCTTTTATTTTGTGTTCATTTATATTTATAGTTCATCACTTTTTCTTATCATTTTTAAATTTAAAATTGCATAAAACTAAAATAAAGTCGTTGAAATATTTGTATTTTCTTAGTATTGAAGTTTAGTTGAAATAATTGTATTTTCTTAAAATTGAAGTTTAGTTTTTTTCTTGAAGAGTTAAAATACAAGAAATTATATTTTATGATTGATTTTTGAATTGTTTAATAGTATGGGGAGACATTTTTTTATTAATAATTATTATAAATATAATTAATATGTAGGGAACTTTAATTTCTGTGGAACTTGATTATATTAAATGATTTTATGTCACGAACCTTAATATCTACGACACTTAATCCTTTGTGAATGTGAATGACATATTTGTGGTTCATTGAATAAATATTGAAACTAGTGCGTATTAATCTTGGCTACGGTGCGGTGGTTCTCTACGACCTTAGTGGTTCGTTATCAATCTTGATCATTATCTGCGGTGTGGGTGGTCCATTGAATAATCTGCGGTCTCGATGGTCTGTTGAATATCCACACTCAATATATTCCGACAAATCCAATCCAGTCTGTGGGTTGTGGTTCGATCCAATCTAGGGCACGTGCAGTCTGTGGTATGGTTTCCTGATATCAGGTGCACACATTCCTTATATTTTTTAATGTGTATCTGCTCATATATTTTCAAGTATGAATAATTCACCATAGCTACCAAATATTACCAAAGGTAGACCTAGCACAGTTACTCTACAGAGCCTTCATGAATATATAGAGTCTTTAGAGAAATGTAGAGAAGAAAGAGAAGTCAATCTACAAATAGAGTTAGAAGCCATGTTGGAAAACAAATTCACATCTCTTGAAGACTAGATCCAAAAACAAATAGAAAATAAAACAGAACCATTGGAGAATAAAATGGCAGCAATGGAGACTAGGTTGTGAGTTATAAAAAACCAAAACTAAGATACAAACCAAACATCCCAGCACGAAGAGGATGATAATTTAGAGAGTCTTAAAAATGAAGGACGTGATTAAATAATTAGAAGAAAAAGTTAATAGCCGCCTCACCCTAAATAGTGTGGTAGGTATCAGATATCAAACCAATTAAAGATGAAATCAAAAAACTGATAGAATTAGACCATGAGTGTAACAAAAGAGCCTTGAACCTTATAATATTCTGTTTCAAAGAGGAGGTAGATGAGGATACTTTAGCCATAGCCCAGACACAAGTATATAACAGATTACAAATTGAAACAACGTGTCTCACAGAAGCAACAAGGTTGGGGAAATTAACTGAGAATAAAGGAAGGCTTATCCAAATAAAGGTGAGCTCTATTGACCATAAGTATTACATACTTAGTAAAACCTTAAGTCTAAAAGGAACGGGAATATTTATAAATGAAAATATCATTCCAAAAGATCAAGAAGAATTAAGAAAGGAGGTTCAAAAGGTAAAATAAGCTAGGAAGGAAGGAAAATGGGCAATAATAAGAAATAGAAAAGTCATTATTCGAGATATAAACCAAAAATATAGTAATAAATAGCAATTCAGCATGCTCCAGATTCTTTCATGGAATTGTCCGGGTTTCCATGGAACAAAGGCCCCAAGCTAAGTTGGATCTCGAATGATGTTGATATTATATTTCTTCTTAAAACTTGGGAGCACGAAGAATCTAAGGTCCCTAACATAGATGGCTTTGCACTATGGTCTACCTGGAACAAGCGATACTCTCATAGAGGCATTAGGGGTATAGCTTGTTACATTAAGAAGAACATCTCCCCCCATGCTAGGATTTAAAAAAACGACCCTTACAAACAATATAGTTGGATAGAGATTATTGACATTAATGATAAAAAGACCTACATAGCAATCTGTTATTTTTCCCCCATCAATTTTAGCTTCTATAAGAAAAAGAATCTAGATAAAAATAGTCCTTACAATGGTTTAGAGAATGATATTTCTAGCCTAAGGAATGAAGGTAATATCCTTTTAATGGGTGACTTTAATGCTCGAACTTCAAGCAACCAAGCTATTCTTCTAAGCAATCATTCCAACCCTAATCCTCTTTGGTTAGACGAAGACCTTACCCTACCTAGATGGTACAAAAGGAGCTCTAAAGACCCCAGGGAGAATTTGTTTGGGTTAGAGCTAGTCAAGCTCTGTAGTGCTCAGGATCTCATAATTTCCAACAACCAAAAGAAGTGGCCCAATTCTAGCCAGATGACCTACATCCATGGGCTTGGAAGTAGCATCGTAGACTATGTTATTTCCCATCTCCCTTTATACAACGAAATTATAAATTTTGACATCTTAAATGACCACAAGCCTGACTCTGATCATAGGCCTTTACTTATAACTCTAATTTTTTTCATGCATAGATATCTCGTAGAATATAATCCTTATAGCCATAAGAACTTAATCTCTGATAGAAATAAAAAATATATCTTTCTAAATTAATTAAAAACTAATTTTCTTCCTTTATCTAGTATAGACAACATAAAAGACCTGTATCATAATTTTACTTCAACCCTCTCATATTCTATTAACAAGTTCTCAATTGAAGTTTTAAGTAATAAAGGAAATAGAAAAACCAACCCATGGTATGACAAAGATTGTAAAAATGTGAGGGGAGCAATTAAGGAAGTTGTTGATGAATCTCTTAAAATTGGCAAGATAAAAATATACAAAGCCCTAACTAAAAGGAAAAAAAGGCAGTATGTTCGTAAAAGACAAGAGAATCTCTTAGACCTCTCTAAGGTAGGTCCTAAGAAATTTTTGAGGCAGATTCTAGCTAGGAAAACTAAAGATAATAATAAAATTTCTTTACACGACTGCAATTCCTATCTTAAAAATCTTTACGAATCTCCAAATGCCATGAATAAATTTGAAAGCCTCCTCTCAACGAAAGAATTTTTCTCATTAAAAGACATTGATTTTGGGGTTAAACGCCTGGAAAATGGGAAAGTTAAGGACATTGAAGGTTACCAAGCGGAAATCTTAAAAATTGGAGGTCCTGTCATCATCCCCAACATCCACAAGCTTTTCAATCAAGTGTTTAAGCAAAGGTTCCCTAAACCATGGATCCATAGCATAATTATCCATATTTTTAAAAGTTGGAATACAAATAACCCCTCTAATTATCAGATAATTATGATTAGCCCTCTCTTAGCCAAGTTATATGGTATTATTTTGGAAATGAAGTTGAGCATATGGCTTGAAAGTGAAGGTAAGCAAGCTAAAGATCAAGCCGGTTTTAGAAGGAAACACTCAACAAAGGACCACCTTGTTACGCTTAGGATCATTGTGGAGGAATGTCGCAATGATAAATTCAATCTCTTTTGTTGCATTGTGGACTTTAGAAAGGCCTTCGATACAATCCCTAGAAGCAACCTATGGAATAGATTAGAAGAGCTACAGGTTCCTTTTGAGTTGAGATATGCCACTATAAGGTTATATGAGAATGTAATTGCCAAGTTAAAAACCAATGAGGGGTGGTCGAAAGATATTAAGTGTAATATTGCAATTAAGCAAGGTTTCCCCCTCTCCCCTACCCTATTTGGGATTTACATCGACAAGCTATAAGGTTGTTTAGAGGAAGTAGGTTTTGCTAGCACGATCTTAGTTGGGATAGTCATCATCCTTCGTCTCTATGTTGATGATATTGTTCTTCTCGCAGGGTGCCCATCTAATCTTGGTAAGCAACTTAGAATTCATAAGGATTTATGCTCTACCATGGGTATGATTGTTAACACTGACAAAAAATAAGTTATGATTATAAAATCTAAGAAGGACACCTAAGCAAATTTTATGTATGACAATAGTAACTTGGAGGAAGTGTCTTCTTACAAGCACCTAGGAATTGATATTCATCACAAGCTCAATTGGAACTATAACATTGAGAAAAGGATTTATGGGGGGTGGAAAGATTATTTTGGTCTTGAAAATAATTGTAAAATGACAAACCTCGTAATGTGGTATAGAAAGAAGTTCCTTTTTGAAAATTTAGTCACTCCTATTATCTTATATGGATGTGAGGTTTGGGGTTACAACATCTCTAGAGAATCCTAGAGAAATATTAATAAAATCCAGAAGCATTTAATAACGTATAACCTCAAAATTAAAAGCAATACAATCCTTAAGGAAGTGGGTCTTTCCCCTGTCGAGAGTCTAGCTATGACTAGGCTTCTGTTGTACAAGAATAAACTCAATAACATAGGATACCATAGACTTCCTAAGCTAGCTTTAAATTCCAACCAAAACCACCTAAGGCTCAAACGAGGTTGGTATAAAAACACCAAGGCCTGGTTAAACCATTGGGAGATCGATGAGAATGTTGCATTGAAAAACATTAATAACATTAAAAATATTGTTACTTCTAAGTTCAAAGAAAAAATGTGGTGTGAGAAAGATTTAGCAGCTAAAAGAAAATTAAGATGTTATAAGGAGGTCATCAGCCCCACCCTAGAAGATCAAAAGTATCTCTCTATTTTAACTAGATCAAAGAAGAAAATTAATATAGCCAAGATTAGAACAAACTCTCATGAGCTCCATAATGAAACAGTCGTTGGGCATTTCCTAAAACGCCATGGATGGAAAGTATCTGCCATATCTGTGAGAATATGAACATCAAGGATGAAAATTACTTCCTCTTAGAGTGCCCGGCGTACAACCACATTAGATCTCAGTTTCATAATATTTGTTGCAATATTGACCTTCCTAACCTTTTACGATGTCAAAATTATAGTGAGCTCGGGAGGCTTCTCTTAAAGCTTTATGAGAATAGGAATAAAATCTTAAGTCAAACTAAATAATTCATTTCTTTAGGTCCAATAGACAAAAGTTTGGTCTCAGTGGACGTTAACCATCATCATCATCATCATGAAAAATGGTAACTTGAGAAACAAATCAAATTCACATTGTAATTATTTCAAAAATTAGATAGAAGGAAATCTTTATTGTTGGGGAGGTGCTCGGATGGGTGAGTGTTACATGTGTGAGCATTAGATGTTAAATGTAACAAATCAAATTCACATTGTAATTATTTCAAAAATTATATAGAAGCAAATCTTTATTGGGCGGGGTGAGTGTTACATGTGTGAGCATTAGATGTTAAATGTGAGATATTAATTTTGAGATGTGAGATATTTTTTAAATTCAATTTTTTATATTGTAATTTTGTTGTAAGTTGTTAGACAAGGAGATGTTAATTTTGAGAATTGAGATAGTTTTTAAATTCAATCTTCTTATATTGTAATTTTGTTTTTTATTAATAAAATTACAATATAAATAAAAAAAATATGATGCATAATCTTTTAAATTTAATTGATCAGTAAAAAATTAATATTTTATAATATAACAAAATTTTTAATCATGAATATTTACCATGGATATTATTAAATACTAAATAGGCTTTTTTACAATACCATGGGCCAATACCTAGAAGAGAAAGATAGAGAGAGGGAGGGAAAGAGGGAGAGGAGAGAAAAAAAATCATAATACCATGGTTTATCAATACCATGGGTCATGTAGGCTTTTGATTATTATGTTATGGATCTATGCTTTTAATTATTTTGTTACAATACCATGGGCCAATACCATGGTCATTGGCTTATCAATACCACATGCCCAAAAACCATAACTTATTTCAAAATTTAAATATTTTATAAATACTTTATTTTAACTTAATTTAATAACATTTTTTAATTAAATCTAAAAGAAAAAAGGTTATAATTATTTTTGAGGTATATCTAACCCCCCATCCTCAATTTATATAATATAAATAATATTATAAGAGCCATGATAGAGCATTTTTAACCAAAAATCCAAGCAAAGAGAAAAGAGGAGTGACTAACAAGATAGAGGAAAGATAGTGCATATTGGTTTTATAGTTTTTTAATTTTATTTTCTTTACATGATTGACCCCAAAATAAAGCTTAATATTTACAACGAATTCTATTTATTTATTTTTTTAACTTTTTTTTAATTATACTTTCTTAAATAAAATACAATGGCATCATATTTAAGAGAGAGAGAGAGAGTGAGGTGGAGGGGGAATAAAGTGGGGGAGAGAGACATAAAGGTCGGAGAGACGGGGAGAGAGGAAGGAAGAGAGAGAGGTAGGAGGAGAGAGGAGGAGAGAGGGAGCAAGAGAGAGATGGATTTAGAGGGAGTGAAGAACAAAGAAAATGAGAGATAGATGTGGAGAGAGAGAGGGATTGATAAGGGAGAGATGAAGATGGAATGAGGGAGAGAGGAGACGAGGGAAGGGAGTGAAAATGAGAGGGTAGAGATAGGGAAAGAAGAGGAAGAGAGAGATAGGGAGACATAGATATGGAGGGGGGGGAGCGAGAAGGGGAGAGAGGGGGAGATAGTGACAAAGTTGGAGGGTGGAGAGAGAGAGTGCGTGTGATGGGGGAGAGACAGAGGGAGGTGGGACAGAAAGGGAGAGAGAGGAAGGAAAAGAGAGGGGAATTGAGAGAGAGGAGAGAGAGGAGGGAGAGAGAGATGGAGTTGGAAGGGGGAAAGAGAGGGAAGGAAGAACAAATACATTGAGAGATAGAGGTGGAGAAAGAGAGGGAGTGATATGGGAGATATCAATATGGAATGAGGAAGAGAGGAGATGTGGGAAGGGAGAGAAAAGTAGAGGATAGACATAGGGAAAGAAGGGGAAGAGAGAGACAAGGAGACATAGATATGGACGGGGGAGAGAGGGGGGTAGAAAGAAGGAGAGAGATAGAGGGAGACAGTGACAGAGTTGGAGGGTGGAAAGTGAGAGTGTGTGATGGGGGGGCGACAAAGGGAGGTGGGAGATAAAGGGAGAGAGAGGAAGTAAGAGAGAGATGACTTGAGAGAGAGGAGAGAGAGGGGGGGAGAGAGATGGAGTTGGAAGGGGAAGAAATAAATACAGAGAGAAAGGTGGAGAGGGAGAGGGAGTAACAAGTGAGAGACAGAGAGACAGTGAGAAAGAGAGAGAGAGAGCGAATGTTTTGGGGGTGAGAAGGAGAGACAAGGGGAGATAGAGATATAGATGAAGGGAGGGGGGAGGTTATAAGAGAGAGGAAAAGAGGGAGGGAGGAACAGAGATAGATATGAAGAGAGAGAGAGAGAGAGAGAGAGAGAGAGAGAGGGTGATATAGATATATAGATATATAGAGAGAGAGAGAGTGTGTATGCAAGTTGATATAGAGATATAAAAAAGGAGAGACAGAGGGAGATAGAGATATATATGGAGAGAGAGAGAGAGAGATGTGTTTAGGGCCTAAAATAGAGAGACAAATAAGGACACACAGAGACAAATACAAACATGGAAGTTAGATCTAGAAAGTCGTGAATGTTTTGGTTTTTCACTAAAATAGATGTATTGATTTCATTGTAGTTGTTGATTTCTAATCCCATTTTTTTTTGTTGAAGCAAGAGTCGTGCCTTCTATTCAAATTAACCAAAAAGGATTAATTACATAAATTACAACCATCCCTAAGGAATCGGGGACATAAAATTAACTATCCCTTCTAGGGAATGGACCAACGAGCGAAAAAAGGCATACAAGTTGGAACAAAAACAGACCCAAAAAGGAATAAAAAAACCAAACTATTCAAATTTTTGGTTCGAAAAGGGGCATAAACATTACGTATGTGGTCCACCCAAAAATATTTGCTACCCGCCACGAAGCTGAACAAGCATGGATGATAACAATAAGGCATAACTCTGCCCTAGACCCACCAACATGCAAAATGATCTTGGGTCGTTGATCCACCTCGCTAGATCCAACAGTTGATAAACATATCAGATGGAAAAGAAGCCTGGATAATACCCACCTGATGATGGTGGTATTCTCTCTCCTACTTTAGCCATGTGTTGCATGTTGAGTGGCATCATGATTAAATCTTTGAAACCACTTTCCAGAGTTAAGAGCTTCTGATAAGCTGAAAACCACCTTGAGTGCGGTATTGAAACTAAAGGTAGTTATGAGGAAGGTTTCGAGTCCGTTGAGGAATCAAAGACTCTGACCTGAACCCATCAATCTGCAAATTGAATCTCCACCCTTGATCTTGAGTTGTTTGATCCAAAAGATGAGAGGAATCTTCCTTTGAAGAATAGCAGGAGCAATTCCTGCCATCCGAGCATCCGAAAAATTGTAGACCAACCCCGCTGGTTCATTGTATCCAATGTCGACAGTTATATACCTATGGTAGGATGCTGCTATGCCTTCTAACTGAAGACTCTTCACCCCCTCTTCCCACCAAGTAAAACTGAGGTGATTAGTGTCAGGAGAAAGTTTTGAAAGAATCCTCAATCTATAGATCATCTCCCACCCAAGAACTTTGTGTCTGAGCTATCCTGGACTAATAAAGCTAACAATGAGTTGCGTTCCATTTTCAGAATTACCACTGGAAAACCCCTTCATGTTGATTGTGTATCTACAAACCCAACCTCTGCTGCTGCTGACATTCTTTGTTCTGATGTATCTCTTAGTCGTCATTCACCTGGTTGAGACAGTCATCCCTCAATCTACCCTGTGGAAGCTCTTGCCATATGTGCTTATTACTACTTTTAGTGCAGAGAGCACCTTTGTTGGCAAGTATTTCCGCCAATTTATTGGTCATCCTACTCACATGTGTGAAGCTTAAGGTTCTCATGTTTTGAAGCTAGAGATGGATTCTTTGATAGACCTGTAGAAGTCTCCAGTGTCTCGAGACCTTTTCTGGAGCCGAACCACAACATATTCTCTTGATCGAATTGATGATCAACCCAAAATTTGCTTCAATTATGATATTCTGAAGATTTTTGTTCTTCAGGATTTCTAAACATTGCTCTAGTTCCATTAGCTCCTCCATATTGTTTATGGCTCTTCCCAGATTGAAATGAAAAATGTAATGTATGCAACCCTTTTCATCCCTTATTACACCACCATAAACAACCATACCTAGATTTCCTTTTGAGGCCCCATCTATGTTACATTTCATAAATCCCTGAGGGGGAGGATGCCAAAAATCTTTATCAGTGACCAGTTGCTTTACCAACCTATTCTTGCCCTAAGGAATAAGCCCCTGCATACCCAACTGAAGTAGTATTTACACATCAACATTTGAAGGGAGATTTGTAGGGTGTGTTTGCATTAAAGTTCCAACCGTCTCCTTAAGCTATCTTAGAATTTGTTCTATGATGGTCTAGGAGGAACTTTTCTTATTTTTGAAAATTCTATTGTTATGTTCTTTCCAGATGTCCCATATTAGGAAGCTTGGAGTTAAAGCCCAAGCTTTGTTTATCGTTTCATAATTAGAGAAGTTCCTCCTCCAGTTGCTTAGGGTATTGGTGATGCTTCCTCTGTCCCTGTCTATTTGTCTAAATATTAAGGCAATACCATCCCACAACGTGGAAGTAAAAATGCAGGTGTTGAGAACGTGCTCCATTGTTTCCTCTTGTGATTCACAAAGCTGGCATCTGGATGGCCCAAAACGCCCCTTTTCGGGATATTCTCCCATGTCAGAATTTTCTTATGATGTACCAGCCACATGAACAGTTTGGTTTTCATCCATCCTTGGTTCTTCTAGAGATTATTCCAAATCCAATCTGGTTTTGTGGAATCAAGCTCAAGGGCTATGTGTTTTTCCCCTTTAAGGTTAAAAGTGTCTTCATTGTTATTTCCCCATCTAAGTTGGTCAGGATCAGCTGATATCAGTATCTATCTTTGATCCAAAATGGCCATTAGAGCATCCGCCTTTGCTTTCAAGGGGCTATTATCCATGTATTCCATTTTCTTCTAGGTTCTCCATTTTCCTTCGCTATTTGTCTGATCCCAGAAATCATTTACCCAGAGTAATCCTTTGTTATCAGTATCATTCTTGAGATCCTCAAAGTCCTCTCTTAACAACTTAGGTTCCTGTTGCCATTTATCCTCCCAAAACCATGCCAAGTCTCATGCTCTAATCTCCCAGAAGCTTATCTTTTGAACTATGTCTCTATTTTCCCAAGCTTTATTCTAGACATGGGAACCTTTTATGATGCCAAACATTCTTATGTGGTCCTTGTTTTTCCAATTTCTTGCATATTTCTGGTTCCAAATTTGAGCACAAGGAGCATCTGAATATTTTATCCATCTCCACCATAATTTTGCCTCCAAAACCTTATTTAGCACTTCAGGATCACCCAGTCCTAAACCTCCGTGGATTTTAGGTTTACAAATCTTTTCCCAGGCTACCAAAGCCCATTTCTTCTTTTCTTCCCCTTTACCCCAAAGGAAATCTCTTTGGATATTTCTTCATTGTTGCATAACTCCCTTTGGAGTTGGAAGGGTTGAAAACATGAAAATGGGGATTGTTTGCAAGACAACTTTTGTAAGCACCAATCGGCTCGCCAAGTTCAAAGCTCTGTTAGTCCATATTCGAGTCTTGTCCTGCAACTTATTAATCATAGACTCCCAAACAGTCTTGTTCAGAGGTTTGTCTGTGAGCGGAACTCCCAAATATTTGGAAGGTAGCATATCTCTTTGAAAGCCCAAAATTCTGTAGATATTTCTCTGAATAGCAATTTTAGTATTGAAAAAGAAAATCTTGGATTTGGAAAGGCTCACCTGTGTGCCCACCGCCATATCAAAGTCACTCAGGATTTGTTTGTAAGCTAATGCTTCTTTGACCGTGGGAATACCCTATAGCATGGTATCATCTACAAATTGTTGATGGGTCATAGCCTGTCTGTTCCTGGATAGTTTGAGACCCTGGATCTTACTTGCTTCTTTAGCGGACTTTATGGCTCGACTTAGTCCTTCCATCATAAGAATAAAGAGAATGGGGGATAGAGGATCTCCCTACCTGAGGCCTCTTGAAGGCTTAAAAGTCTTAGATGGAGAACCATTTACCAGAAATGAAAAACTAGAGGAAGTCACCAAGGCCATCATCCATCATACCCAGTTGTGGTCAAATCCAAAAGCTAGCAGGACCTTCCTGAAATAGGTCCAATTTAACTTATCATACGCCTTTTCTAGGTCCAATTGCATAATCATTCCAGCCTGCCTTTTACTCATCAATGAGTGAACCACCTCATGTGCATGAATGATATTATTGAGAATTTGTCTGCCCTCCACATATCTCGTCTGCTACACAAAAACAAAAGTGGGAAGAAGGGGTTTGAGTTTGTTGGCAATAATTTTAGATATTATCTTATACACCACATTGCATAAGGCTATAGGTCTAAATCTGTCTGGTGTCATAACATTGTCCTGTTTCGGAATCAAGGAGATGAAGGATGTGTTGAGCGCCTTCAATACAGTTCTATTTTTCCTGGAGTCCTCCACCACATTCAGAATATCTTTCTTGACAATACTCTAGCATGCTTTCAATAAATCTGCATTGAAACCATCTAGGTCTGGTGCTTTTCCGTTCTGAATTTCTTTGATGACCTCACTAACCTCCGCTTCATTAACCAACCTATTATGATTATAATTATCTTCTCTTAGTACTAGCATAGGGATGTGCTTTGTGAAGTCCCTGATAAATTGTGATCTATCTGTGAGAGGTTCCTTTGCTATGCTTTGAAAATGTTGAACCAGCACAACTTCTATTTCTTTATGGGTATTGAGATGTTGGCCTATGGAGTCCTTGATCGTGGAGATTCTATTGTGAGACCTGTGTTCCATTGTAGATCTATGGAAAAACCTTGTGTTTCTTTCCCCTTCTTTTAGCCATTGTACTCTTGATTTTTGTCTCCAAAATATTTCCTCTTATTTGCATAAGTCCTCCCAATCCTGGTGATGCTTGTTGGCTTATTCATTTCTTTCCCCTGCAAATCCATCTGTGATAAGGGTTTGATTAATTTCCTGCATTTTTCTTTAAATAACTTTTTTCGCTTAAAAAATATTGCCAAACTCATTCTTATTCCAATCTTTGAGCCTTGGTTTGATATGTTTCAATATTTTGTGTAATAGAAACATCCTCGTTCCCTGGATCTGCAGATCTTCTTTCCACCATTTTTCAATGTTGCTAATAAATTCTGGATGGGTGAGCCAGATGTTTTCAGACCTAAAAGGTCTATTCTTTGGGGTTCGGATGTCGGTCACCTCAAATTGAACAGGTCAATGGTCCGAGCCACCAAAGGGGAGAATTCTCGCTGTCATATCAAGGCCTGTGAGCATGAGGTCCTCTGAGATAATGAATCTATCCAACTTTGAGGCTACTTGAGACTCTCCTCCTCTTTTGTTGTTCTAGGTAAAGAGGCCATTACTTGTAACTATGTCAACTAGCTTCATGTTGTCTATAAAATTATGAAATGCTATAAAGTCTCTTCTTAGTGTTCTCGTCCCACCTTTTTTTCCTGACAGGGATTTGATCATGTTAAAGTCCCTGCCCAGAATCCAGGTATTCCTGAATGTTTATCTCTTAGATTCTCTAGAGAAGTAAGTAGTCTGAGTTTGTCATCAAGTCTCTGAGGGCCATAAACGTTTGTGATTAAATAAGTTTCCCTGTCTCCCACAGGCTGAATAACCACTGATAAATAATTCCTAGATGCCTCAGTGTCCACTATGCCAATCTTTTGAGGGTTCCAAAGTGTGAGAATACCTCCTGTTGTTTTGTCTGCCTGGACTTCTATAAATTCATATCTCTCGACCCATTTGCTCTGTGTTTCTCTTATTTTGTGAATTGAACATTTAGTTTCCTGGATGAAAATCATATCTGGAGTTTCTTGTTTCATTCTATTGTTAAGATTCCTTTACTTCATTTTACTTCCTAGACCTCTAATATTCCAAGATATGAGCTTCATTGAGAAATATTTGTAAAGGAGTAGTTGGTTAGGTATTTCATCTTACCTGAATCTATCATCAATTTTCCACATTCTATCAGTAACTCATTTTGTTTCTTTTTGCCCCTTTTCCTTCCTGGGTTTTTGGGAGTGATTCCTGATGTGGTTTTCAAGGTTTTCACCACTTCGTTGTACTATCTTTCGAGGTTTCTTTTCCCTCCTAGCCCTTTAGCCTGAGTTCTCCATAGAAACAACTGTTGCACTCTATTAAACTCATCTTGAGGTAATGAATCCATTCCTTCCATGGTCCCCTATTTCAGGAATATTTCTAGATCTAGATATTCTCTTTCAAGAATATCTTATAGTTCATGATCCTCCATTTCCACCTCACTCGGGATCATTTCTTGGTCCATTTCAAGTTCCATGTTGCTCAACATAGTCTCATTTTGTTGGTCATTGTCCTATATCTTATCCCTGTTTTCTTCCTTTTCCTTCTCCCGTGGGCTGTCCTCTGTGGCCTGATTTGCCTTTGTTACCTCTTCCTCTTCTTCTAGTATCTTGTACCTGTTCTGACTTGCCTTTTTTTCCTCAGTGTGGTTTTTCTTTTACAACCTTTTCCCTCCTTTACCTCTATTTCCCATTTTATGAAAGCTTTCATTTTCTTTCCCTATTGTAACTTTACTTCTGCTCTCTGCATTGTTGAGAGGGTTGTTATGCTTCTTAACCTGCAAAGCAATACCGAACCGAGAATATGCGCGGAAAAATACCGAGAACACAGAATATGTTAAGAAAATATACCCAGAACAC
>APFE031432223.1:11234-28941 GCA_000404065.3 Pinus taeda | reverse complement strand
TTGCATTTCTATTGTCTATATGGTGTGCAAACATATATAACTCTGTAGGTTAAGTGAATGTGAGTTGAAGTATATGTTTACGCAAGGTTGACTAACATATATAAGAGGATAAGTAAGATATGTGGTGTAACTTGGGGAAATAGCATTGATCGCTGCCATAGTAGCACGAAATCACCTCAAACCCTGGTTAGAGTTGTGCGAAGGACAATTATAGCAGATCGTGAAGGTATCATAGGTCAGAACGGTGCGCGAAGGTAGGCACAATTGGACTAAATCAACCCCTGAGACATCTCAAGGGTGCGGAAACTTGGTTTCAGCATCCCCCCACACTACTACGGGTGAGACTTGAGTCTGCGCTCCGCGGGCTGATGCCGAAAGGGCCAGTAGTGTAGGGATTTGTTTGGCTAATGAACTCCTAACCTGGGTCACACCCGGTCAAGCCAACAATTTCTAGGAGTCAATGGAGACCATCACATCCTCAACAATCCCCTCAAGGGCTACTGTGGATCGGTCTGCAAGATGCAAGATTGTCGTGGTCTTTCTTAATGAGCCCTGGAGATTCAACTTGAACATCGTGTCCTTAGTCATTACATTAATGGCAACCCTAAGATCAATCAAGGTATGTGGGACAATGGTGCCATTGATGTGCATATCTACTACAGGACTTCCAGGGTCTCAATACTTTGGGCAAATTACCCGCCCTGGCATTAAGTCAGACAGTTGTCCATTGACATTAATGATACGTGTGTTTCTTTTTCGCCTCCCTTGATGTTTGAAACACTTCTCCTTAATTAGTTTGTTGTAAATAGGTACATCCTTAATGGCTTGGAGAAGTGGAGTTTTGACACATATATTTTTCAATTCACCTAGAAGTTCATTCTCTTCTGGGGTAGGCTAGACTAGATGAGTTAATCTTTCAAGAAAGGGTGGTGGATTCACTGTAGGGATATTTTCCTCTCTTTCCTCCTCACTCTCCCTAGGTGGAGATGGGGGTTTGTTGTCCGGGAGTACTCTCCCAGGCCTCAAGTTGATTTCCTAAATTTCCACAGCATAAGCAAGGTTGGATGTCTCTCCACTATAGACCTGTTGTGCATGTCTGTTGTTTGGGTTCATATTTGGTTGGGCAGGCATCTGAGGTTGGGTGGAGCAGGGTGTGAAAGTTGTGGTTGAGTAGGAGGTGAAGGCAATAAAGCTGGAGCATTGTTGTATGGGGGCTTCCACCCCTGAAGGGTGCATTCCACTGATGTTGTTGAGGAGTTTATGGTTGAAATGGATGGTTGGTCGGTTAGGAATGGTATTGAGGTGCAAAAGACCAGGTAGAAGGTGTAGACTAGGAGGGATGGGCAGGGGGGGCCCAAGAGGGAATGGATGTGTTTTGGTTAGGGTTGTAATATGCATAGCATGACCCTTGCATGCCCTATTGGTATGGTCGAGGCCCATGAGGACTTCTTTGATTTATGTAGCAGAGTTGTTCAATCATCCCTTTAGTTCCTTGATACACAAATTTTAGTCCAGGTAGAGAAGGGCACTTGTTTGTGGAGTGGTTTTCTTCACAGACCGAGTATATTTCTATAAGGTTTAATGGACATTCATTCCTAGGGTGCCTCCTTGTGCATCTGGGGTAGAAGATTGATAATGCTCTCTCTGCTTCCTCCTGCTTCCTCTTGTTGTGCATAGTGTCCATCTGTAGGGCAAGGGTTTGCAGCATTTGACTCTTAAAATCTTCCAACATGTCTCCAATTTCACCTTTTATAGATGTGTTGGAAGAGGATGAGTTGGCCACTGGTTAACTACCCCTACTCTTTTTCCTAGCTTCCCTAGAATGGTTCTTAAAGACGGTCTTGATATCCTAATAGGGTAGCTAGTAGATGTCCCCTCCTAATAGCATGTTTAGGGTATCCAAAAGATCTTCCCTGACCCCCCTAAGTAGGACTAGCTTCAGCGACTAAGGATCAAGTGTGCACTTGGCCCATTTGTAGCTAAGCTGGAATCTTTCGTCATAATCCTTTAAGGACTCATCGTGCCCTAAGGTCATTTGAAAAATTTCCTATTTAGTGTCCTTGGACCTGCAGAAGCCCCTATATTTGTTGTTGAAAGCTTACTGCATCTGAGCCCAGGCGGTGATGTTATCCCCAGGTAAACCCATGAACCAGCGCAGAGTTGCATCCTTGAGAGTGGATGGGAATAATTTCAACTTCTGATCACCAGTGGTGTAATCATAAGTTCTGCACATGACAACGAATTCAAACAAGAAAGTGTCTGGATCTTCTGAGGTCAGGCCATGGAAGTGAGGAACAGCAGAGGGGCTTATGTTTTTCATCTTGGCATCCCCATTGGTTTCTCTGATGGGAAAAGAACCCTCAATTATTTCTCTATCTCCTCTATCATTTCTATTTTCAATCAACAAGTCAGTCGAAATGGGTTCTTCTTCTCCTTCCCCTATAGGCTCTTCGAAAATCTCTAGTTGTTCGCCTAAGGGGTCCTCTAATTCACAACCATCGAAGAAGAGGGAAGGTTGTCTGTTTGAAGTGGTGGGGGTATTTGGTATAAATTTTCCTAAGTTATCCCTATTCCTATGAAGTAAGAATGAAGTTTGTTTTGCTTTGTTTTTCAAGCTTTAAGATTAATTGCAGAATTGAAAAGACAAACTAAATGGAAACTAACTGCTGAATGAAATCTCTTGCAGAATGGAAAGGAAAGCAAACCAACTTACAACTATCTTGCAAAAAATGAAACTAATAGCAGAATGGATGAGATAAGAGATGGAAGAAAGAAAGAAAAAATCACATCTACTTAGACACCTCCCCGGAAATGGCGCCAAAAAGTGATGAGCACCAATATTGCAGCAAGAATGTTGCAACTCCTGGGGCTACCAACTTTACTTTATCAACCTGGGGTTTGTACAAACTTGGAGGTGACAGTGTTGTATACACAAATAGATGCAATGGATCCACTCTTTCTCACTACTGAGCTGGTGATAGACCACTAGGGTTTCTCAAACCAACCTTCTATTGATTTAGAAGAAGTTTGATTACCAATGGAGAAAGGGGAATTTTAACCTAATTGAGAGAATTGAAATATTATCTACTACAGTAATGAAACACTAAAATAAATTCTTAAAACACACCACTCATCTAGCTATATGTTAAGAGATCTTGCTTCAGAAGAATTCTAAGCTAACACATGTGGAACCCTAACCATCCTAAGCATGCAATCTGATCTAATCAAACACTTTACTCTTGTGCATATGAATGAACACAACAACCTTTTCTTTTTGTCCTTTTCGTGAAAACATGAATGCTAATTCTTCTTGATTGTATGGCAGGTGGGTTAAGTGTGAAGAGAGGTGGTTGTGAAGGGTCAGATGGCTTGAGAGACAAGCAGGGGTCTTCTCATATATTTCTTAATGCATTTTTCACAAATTGGCCTCAAAACAAGCCACTACAGGTCGTCCTACAGGATGTCTACAGGATGTTCTAATGCACCTACAAAATCCCCTATATTCCTACAAGATCAGGCTGAAAGCATAAGGGGTGATTTAGATAGTGGTATAGGGCTTAGGGGAGGTGAGTGATGGAAGGAATAAGGCAAGGAAGTGGCTAGGACTTCCTCAGAACTCAAACCAAAGTTTGTAGGATGGTTGGATTTGCTCAACAAGCATGGCAAGTTGTTCTTATGAAATGATAACTCATTTTATGGACTTAGTGGCTTTTGGCGATTATGGATGGATAAGGTTAGGTTGGGTTGTTGACATGAGATCTTCTTGCACATTTGAAACTCCTACAATCCACACATTACTGGCATTTACCCATAAATCATGTCAAAACAAAAAAAGATCTTCTCAACATAAGAAAATAGAATTTCATCATTCATTTGCCTAGTTCATGCATGGAAATGCTTGTAGCCTATTGTGAAACACCATGAAATATAATACAAAGTTGGATATATCAGAAATAACAACTGCAACCTATCCTTGAAAACTGAAGATGCTGGCCTACTTAGCAGAAAACCCTAAATTTCATAAGAAATTAGAATTCTTTCTTTTTGGGGATGAATGGGAGTTTTTTCCTTCAAACCATGGTCCCTGAAGGGAGGAGTGATGTAAGACCCACATGTTATCAGCCTTTTTTGTATTCGTTTATCTCTCTAAAGCTACTGTTAAAGTTATGCACAAATGGAAGCAAACTAATCAAATTCACTAATACTTGCAATGAAACATTGCCAAAATTAATTCAACAAGTAATCTATGAAATAACCTACATACAAGTACAGTAAGAGGAACCTTTGCTGCTAGGGTTGGGCTCTAACCCAAGATCTTCAGCCCTCTGAGTCAACTCAGTCCTGGATCAAGGAAAGGCTCATTTTCATTAACATGTCAAAAAATACATAACAGTGTTTTACCACAATCCTTCAACTCGAAAGTGCTTAATTATCTTGCATAAAAAATATGAATTCTAATGAGGCTCTAGGCTTCCTTATTTATACAACTTAAGTTTCCAACAACTTCCTTAAATCTAGGGAGGTGTGGCTCCAAATCTCAAGATGAACTGCTTTTTAACTATCACTGGCGCAACTTCCATTGATCTTCATGACTCGGCTACCTACAACTCCAAGCTAGTGTGATTTGATTGAAGGATATTCAAATGAGTGAGGATAGGATATTCAAATGAGTGAGGATATAATGAGGAGGGTCCATCTCCTATAATCTCTCCTTCTTGTCTCATTCGAGTTCCTGCACCTTAATTAGCAATTGCCATAATTTGCTCCCAAAAACCTGCAATCAATGCACATTAGACCATTAGACATAACATCTTACTTTTACTCATCTCGTTAAGAAAAATATAATTAAAACATGTAAGGAATTATGAGAAGAGTTGATTTTAGTAAGCTTGGAGGTGTATTAGGGTCCATATATTTACCCAATGATGAGCCTCATCACAGTATCGCCTCCGCCATAGGTTAATTATGTGGCTACCTGTCCCATGCCCACATCTACCGATGATCTAGTAGGTGATGTAGTATGCCATGTACTAGGGGCATTGGAGCCCGACTTTTCAATTAGATCCTTGGACATGTATCCCTTTCGGGGTATGGTTCTCCCATCTGATGAGAACCTCATGGAATCCATGGCCTCTTTTGGTATGTGATCAAAAGTTGGAGCAGAGTTCCTTGTCTTCTGTCAAGCTCATTAAAAAATGAAACAAGGACCATGGAGCAGAGTTCCTTGTCTTCTGTCAAGCTCATTAAAAAATGAAATAAGGACCATGGAGAAGAGTTCCTTGGCTTGTGTCAAGCTCGTTAAAAAAATGAAACAAGGACCATGAGGATAGTTCTTTTGTTATGTCAACCTCACTAAAAAATGAAATAGGTCCCCATGAGCATTGTTCTTTTCGTATGTCAAACTCATTAAAAAATGAAACAAATCCCCTTCCAATTCAAGTCTTTGACTAAATTCCGTAAAATCCTAGTCGAGTCTTTCACTTGATCTCATAAGTGAACCTTCATTCCATCCATTTAGCTGAATGAAATGAAGCTTGGGGGGCATGTACCTCAAATTGAGTCAGTATGTTGGCGGCATGCACACTTATCTCAAGTATAGTTTATCTTTTGTTTCAAGCTTGTGTAAAAATGAAACCAAATCCAAGCATAGTTTTTTCCCATGTTTCAAGTTTGTGTAAAAATGAAACCATTCCCATTTTACATCTCGTGATTGTCATTTTTATCAGCCGATTTTTGCCAGATGAGCCTTGGTTCTTTCATTCCATCATCACCGTCTCTTTGGTTGATCATATGCTTTCACTTGGTTGTTTTACCCTTGCCCGCGAAACAAGGTAGCCTCTTGACCTTTACATGTTTTGAGCAGTTCCATCATCACTGGAATTAGTTTTTATACCACTAGTTCGTCCAAGAGGAGTCATCTTTCAGCTCTTTTCTGACTCTCGTAATATGAAAAGGTTGTCGAGTACTTGTCTTTTAGAACTCGTTAAATTAAATGACTTGATGTCTACTCAGTATAAGTTTAACCCTTTTCCAGACTGAGATAGACTACTATACGAAAAATTAACACCTTAGTCGAACATGGCTAGGAGGTTCTCTCAAATATTGTTTTCTACCTTTTCGGGTTCAAGAGAAAAATTACGAAAAGAGACATGATGGAGTTTTCTTTTTCGTCTCTTTTTCAAACTTTCTAAATATGAAAAAGGTATCGAGTTCTTCTTACGTCAGACTCGTTGAAACTTTAGGATGAAAGACTCATCACCATGATGAGACCGAGCTTCTCCTTCCTAGGGCTCGTAAAACTTACTAGGATGGATTCATTCGAAGAATGAACTTATATCACAAGCATATGGTATCCTCTTCAAGCTTGTGTAAAAATAAAGAGGTACTCACTAGAAATAGCGGGAGAAAAGTGAAGATGAAACATCCTATGTATTGGTAGCATGTCCCTCTTGAACATGACACTCATCTATTTCTCGTGTCGGGTTTGGGACATCCTCACTTAGTCACTTGTCCTTCCAGGTTTGGGTGATCCATTTTGCCTCTCATTTGATTATTCCACTTCGTTATTATGACCCTTGGTCCATTGTTGAGTCTTCGTGTCGATGATGGGAGACCCATTATGACTCTCCTTCGACGGATCACTTCCTGTCGACTTCAACTCACTATCCAGGAAGATGACTTAGAAACTCCCTTTCAGTACCTTAGAGCTTGCATGCCTTAATAGCAAGTTCTTCGCATCCGACAACTGGTCTTCATCATTGGATTTTGATCGGTTGATTCCACGAGTGTTCAACTTCAGCTTCATCATCACATTTACAGATTGTATTGTTGTACCTTGAGAGCCATTGTCATTGTTGGTGGTTTCTCTCGTACCTGTTAACGTCTACATCATTATCCGATAATCAAGTGGTTTTCTAGCATGTTTGACTTCAACACGTTCATTTGCATGTTGGAATTCATACTTTGATCGGGTCGGGATGGAGTGCAAGACCCTAAGTCTTGTCCGATATGACTCAGGTTGTGTGGAGTTATATGTTGTTCATGATTGTACACATGTTTCTACTATACGGATGGTTGCGACCATACTGTGAGACTTTATATTTATGATGATCCTCATTATCTAGATGGTTGCACCCATACCATGGATCTTTTCATATAGTTTTCATCGTCCGAATGGCTGCGCCCATGCCATAGATTCATGTCTTGATCTCAGATATGTGTATGTATATGCGTCCTTGATTTGCAGGTCTCCTGACAGTGCGTGTACACATCCTTGCAAGAGCTCGTAAAGCATCTCAACCATCACTCCTCATTCTGCCTTCATGCTTTAGGGGCCATCTGTTACACAGTATTTTGTCATGCCTCCTGCACTTCCCTGTAACATACCCCGAAGTGCCCGAAACATGACGATTATACAGTATACTCATCCATGTATACAACTCAGATCCCTCCTAAGGCTTTGTTTTGAAAATGTCTTGAGCTTTCCCTAAAGAAATCACTCTTAAAACCCTAAAATGAGAATCATCACTCTTATAAGGCTCAAAACAACGATGGTCGTTGTTGCACTGTGTTTGACCAATGATGGCATCGCTATGTTCCCTTACATACCTGCAATGATCCCAAAAAGGTAATTTTCCCAAAGGAGATGAGAAGCTTCGTGATCTAGAAGCTTCCCGAGTGGCGAGCTAGAGGTGGTTTCGCATAGATGAGGTCAAATCCTCCTAACTTGACCTCTTTGTCTTATCCCTATGAGCTACCTCCTTGAGATGTGGTCCTAATCCTATCTTTGGAGGAGTCCTAAATCCCTCTACCAGCCTATAAATTCCTCTTCTTCCATTCCCAAATGGTTGGTCTATGTCCATTTGCACCCCTATGCTGAGCTTGTGCTTGGAGGCTATTCATTAGACTTGGAGAAGGAGTGTTTGGAGAGTTTCTTGGCTTGGACTTGGATTACCTCTCAATGAGAACCTTTCAACATCAAGGCTATGGTTGCAAGCTTCCATTTATTCTTTAAATAATATACAACTGTTGGTTCATCTTCCCAAATATATATTTTCATGTATGTATTAGGATGGCATTCCTTGACCAGCTAAGTAGGTTATTATTGGATTTGCTATTGGTTTTGGCATACTTTGTTGTCTCTTGATCACTTGTGCAGGTACATAAGCACTGAGAGAAGTAGGAACATGTACGTGACACAAGCGGTTCGAGGCTTTCAACAAAGAAAATCAAATTAGAATCAGAATGAGGTAGGTCATCTCTTTCGTTTTACTTTTCAATTATAACCTAAAAATATGTCGAGTTGATTGTCACTTCAATTGCTAGACCCACTCATTGGGCTAGAGGGATTGTCTCTGTCCGCGGAGAGTATTAACCCTGTCAACATGGCTACATGCCTTTGAATTGTGTTACAATGAGTCTCAAAGGCCTATTTATTATTAAGAAACAATGGAAACGCTAAACATCCAAAATCCTAACCCTAGGAGATGAAGCGTCAAAATATGAGCCCCGTTTGGGTAAATTGGTATGTCAACTTTCGGGGGTCATAACTTTGGCATACGATCTCCATTTGACGCACACAATACCTCGTTAGAAAGGTCTATCCAAGGAATACAACTTTTGAATGACCAACATTAGGGATTAACCCTTGTTGATCCTAATTTTCCCCAAAAGCATCGATTATGGCCTCAAAACGGCTCTGAAAGTTCAGGACCCGAAAAAAATCCCAAAAATAGTAAATTATGCTACAAGTAAGGTAACTGAAAAAATGAAAGAAACAATGGTGGGGATCCAAGTGGAATAGGCAGGTGGTCACTAGTATCCACTTGGATCATTCCTCCGCCCTTAGGAAGCAATGGTCCCCGTTGCATTGAGTTCCTCCATGAAATGAGGAAACTTCTCCTCAACTTGGTCCCTGGTGAGCCACTTGCCCTGGTGAAGGAGTTGGCATGCTTTGAAAACTCGATATAGTTGGATCCTTTACTATCAGGTGTTCTTGATCTACATGTCCATGATCCAATCAGTTGTGGCTTGTTCCATGCAATTTGGATTTAGCTTTGTAGGTGTGAGTTATTCTGCAATATCTGATGTGTCTTGTAATGGTGGGAAGTATGGTCGAAAGTGGTCCAAATTGAACATTGGGTGCATGCCAAGGAATGTGGGAATGATGAGTTGAAATGCATTGTCTCCCACAACCTTGGTAATGGTGTAAGGACCATATCGGAGTGGTCTTAGTTTCCGATAGGCTCCGATAAGGTGTTCTTTTTACAAATGCAACCAGACCTTGTCGCCCGCCTGAAACTTGTGTGACACTCGATGTTGATCATGTCGCTGCTTGTACTTGGCATTTTATTTCTCCATAATGTCGTGGACCTACTAGCGGATATGTTGAATGTGCTCAATGAAGTTGTTTGCCTTATCGAATTTGGACTGGACATGAGTCGAATCTGCTTGAGTAGCTGCAAATGATATGACCACATCAATGGGACATAGTGGCTGGAATACCAAGCCCACCTGAAAAGGGTTATGGCCAGTAGAGCTGTGGAGAGCTCGGTTATAGATGTGTTGGACATAGGGGAGGCTCTCATCCCATGTGCGTGGATGCTTTGAGTTGTACATGTGTAGAATGTGTACAATCATCTTGTTTACGACCTTTTTCTGGCCATTAGTTTGTGGATGGAAAGTTGTGGACTTAGTGAGATTGGTGCCCAGCATCGACCAGAGACTGGACCAAAATGTACTGAGGAACTTGTTGTCCCGATTTGAGATGATAGACGGTGGGATCCCAAAGTGTACCCAAACTTGTTCAAAGAAGAGTTTAGCAGTGGCTTTGTTGTGATATTCTTCTTACAAGTCACCATAATGGCCATCTTCGAGAATCTGTCAACGACTATAAAAACACAGTCATTGCCATGCTTAGTAGAAGAAAGGCCTGACATGTAATCCATGGAGATGGATTCCTAGGGTCGACTAGGGGTAGGCAGTGGAGTATAAAGGCCTTGCTTCTTGATGGTCACTTTGGCAATGACGCAAGTAGTGCAGGACTCGATGTACTTCCCGACATCTTGTCGAAGATTCAGCCAATAGAAATACCTTTGTAGGACTCCCACTATTTTCTCGACCCCGAAATGCCCAGCAGCCCAACTGTAGTGCGCTTCCCAAATCATCTTGGCATGCTCGCTTGAAGGAACACAAAGGTGTTGCAGGTGGTATAAGAGGGCATCCTGGAGGTGAAAAACTGGAACTTTCTAACCCTCCAAGAGCATCTGGTATGTGTGGCCAAATTCTAGGTCGCTTTTGTAGAGAAGTGGCCACGTAGAAGTCTCGTGCCCACAAGAGTTGGGCATGGTGGTTAACGTCATGATCGGTGGTCGGCTGAGGCAGTGTGCAACATTATTGGTGTTTCCCTTCTTATACTTGATATTCAAATGGAACTATTGCAGGTATGTGGACCACCTATGATGGCGATCATTCTACAACTTCCCTTGCATCTGTATGAACTACACGGGTCAGTGGTATGTGTGGGTGACTATTTCCTTCCCCAAAATGTAATGCTTCCATTGTCGGCAGGCCTGCACAATGGAATACATCTCTTTGTCATAAGTGGGATACTTTCGGACTGTGCCTGGAAGTGTCTCACTATGATATGCCACTGGATGCCCCTGTTGAGTAAGGACTGCCCCAATAGCATAGTCAGAGGCATTTGTCTCGATTTCAAATGGTTGTTGAAAGTCTGCTATTGTGAGCACTAGTGCAGAGCTGAGGCGATGTTTCAACTCTCTGAATTCCTTCTGTTGAGATTCAAACAAAAATAATTTTGCTTTCGCTCCTCCCTTGGTGACTTGACTCAAGGGCCAAGTGATATGAGAGAATCCCAACACGAACTGGTAGAAATTAGTAAGACCTAGAATGCTGCAGAGCTCTATCAGAGTGGTTGGGGTTGGCCAATCCCGAATGACTTGGATCTTCGTTGGATCCACATGCACTCCCTGTTCATCAATAATGTATCCCAGATACTGAACCTGGGTCATGCCAAAAGTGAATTTCTCCAATTTGGTACACAACTTGTGTTGCCACAGTGTTTGGAGAACCTATCGGATGTGGTGGAGGTGCTCTTCCCAACTCTGGTTGAAGATAAGATGTCACCCAAGTATACCACTACAAATGAGTTGGTGAATGGCCATGAGATGTCATCCATCAGCCTCATGAAGGTTGTAGGAGCATTCGTCAACCTGAAAGGCATAACCAACCATTTGAAAAGGCCTTCCTTGGCTTTGAAGGCAGTCTTCCACACATCGGAGGGTTCGATTGGTACCTGGTGATATCCAGACTTCAAGTCAATCTTGCTGAAATATTTCCCCCCCTTGAGTTGGTCCAGAAGGTCATCAATACGTGGGATCGAGTACCTATTTTTGACAATGATCTTGTTCAACGCCCGATAGTCAATACAGAGTCTCCAAGTCCCATCCTTCTTTTGTACCAACACGATCGGGCTACCATAGGGCGATGAAATCGGTCGGATGTGACCTTTCTGTAGCGACACCTAAATCTACCTCTTGATTTCATCATTCTCCAAAATATAGCCCCAATAGATTGGTCCATTAGGCAACGACGCACCTAGGGTCAGATCGATGGAGTGCTTGACCTGACAGTGCAGAGGCACCCCTGCGGGGGAGGTGAAGATGTCCTCATACTCCTCCACGACCTTGTCCATATGTTGTTGTCATGTGGAGGGCCCTTTCTTGAGGTCCTGGCCACCATCTTCTTCTTTCCCTAAGGGGGTATCGTTAAGAAAACAAAATTCTTGGTTCTAGAAATGAGCTTACTGGATTGTTTTGCAGTAACCAAAGAGATGGCGGTAGGTGGTGCTATCTTCGGTATCATGTACAACTTATTTCCCAAAGTAACAATGACAACATGAGGCCTTGACTCATACACAACATGTCATTTCCACAAGTATGGTTAGCCTAATAATACATCACAAACATCAAGGGGAGCAATGTCACATAATACATCATCTGTGAAGGGCTTGATGCTGTATGGAAGGCGACACTACTGGCTCACACGAAGATCCTGCCCTTGGTGAAGCCACTCGATGGTGTATGGTTGTGGGTATGTTGTGGTCAGTAAACCAAGCCGCTTCACGACCTCTACCAAAATGAGGTTCTTTTGGCTTGCACTATCAATAATGAACTATAGCGAGGAACCCTTTACCAACATCTGGGATTGTAAGAGGCGCTCCTCCTCCTTAGGATCTTCGGGTTCCTTCTTCTGGATCTTCGCGGTGGCAACGGTGGCATTGGGCTCTGCATCAATAATCTGCTTCCCTTTGTCATTCTCCTTGTCGAGTTCTGACTCAGAGTCAGAAGATGCATCTAATTTTGAAGCCTTTAGCTCAGCCATTAGTGACTTCTTGGCTCGATGCTCACTTGTTTCATAAGTGGAGTTCTTATGGAACTCACACCACTTTCCCGTATCCTTCTTTGGATTTGCAGTGTTATTCTTTGCTTGCAGCTTTGGCAGGTTGTCCTGGGCTGCCCCACCTTGGCTTTGTCCTTTGTTCTGCGGTTTGGGGGCACCTTTCCCTTGCTTCAGATTCACAGACCCAAAGTCTCGCTACTTCTGTTTAAACTTCTGCTCGATCTTGATGTCATATCGGTATGCCGTGTCGAGCGAGGAGATGTCCAAGAACTCCATCTCGTCCTGGATGTACCTGTGTAGGAAGTCGTGGTACTTGAGTACCAAATGTTTCTCAGAATCCTTGATACCCAACTTCGTGCGAAGGGTATGGAAAACATTGGTAAACTCTAGCACATCTTGGTCCCTTCCCTGCCGTAATGTTTTCCACTTTATGTATTTATCCTCATAGCTCCCGACAGGGTAGTACTGCTCCTTGATGGCATCCCAGAATGAGTTCTAAGTGGGTGTGGCTTAAAACAATGAGGTCGTACTTTCATCCTTATGTTCACAATAGTTTTTCCACCAATCCTTGACATGGGGGCGGCTTTGAGAAGAGCAACAACAATCTTTTTTCAGCTGGAAAAATCATGAGCAAAAAATATCCTTCTACCAGATTTAACCATTTATCTGTGACGTCTATATCTATTTGGCCCTCAAATATGGGAATGTCTAATCCAGGTGGATATTGGTGGCCACCTGCCAAGTCCACTTGGACCCCCACCATTGTTTCTTTTAGCTTTTTAGTTTCCTTAATTGTAGCACAATTTACTATTATTAGCTATTTTCTGTGATCCTAAACTTCCGAAGCCGTTTTGAGGCCCTAAACGACATTTTTGGGGAAAACTAGGAGCAACATGGGTCCATGGACCGATGTTGCTCTTCCCAAAGTTGTAGTTCTCGGATAGATTTTTCTCACAAGATATTGTATGCATCAAACAAAGATCGTATGCCAAAGTTACGACCTTAGGAAGTTGATGTACCAATTTACCCAAACGAGGCCCACAATTTAGCATTTCATCTTCTAGGGTTAGGTTTTTGGATGTTTAGGGTTTTCCATTGTTTTTCAACAATAAATAGGCCTTCGAGCCTCATTGTAACACAGTTTAGAGGCATGTAGCCACCACATCTCTTCTTAGAGATAAGCTACCATCGCCCTAGTTTTTTATTTCCATTTTCTGTTTGTAAGCATATCTCAATATTTTACATTAATTAAATGAAGTATTATTTCCACTACATCTTTGTGTTTATGGTTATCTCTGTAATTTGTTGCGTTCCCATTTAAATCTGAATCAGTGGTATCAGAGCGGTCTGTTTTTTCTCTGTTTTTCTTTGCATGTCCCCAACGAGGTTGGGATATAAGTAATTAGGGCTTGAACTGGTCGAAACTTTGTAAGACCAGCCTCGCAAAACCCGACGGCCTCCCATGGCAGATGAAAAGAAAGATGAGGGAGCAGGAGATCCTATAAAAATCTTGTTGAAGAAGCCCTCGAGCAACAAAGGAACGCGATGATGGACAACTTTGCCCAGATCCTTCAGTGGCTACCTAGGGGTGATGCATTGGCTTCCCACAGTTACTCTGGAAATGCCACACCATTTAAGGTACAAGTTAATTTTGAAATCCCCATATTCGAGTGTTAGATAGACGCAAATGTCGTAAATAAATGGTTAAATCTGCTAGGTGGTTATTTTTTTGTTCATGATTTTTCCCGTCGGGAAAAGATTATTTTCGCTCTTCTCAAAGCAGCCCCCCACGTCAAGGGTGGGAAACCTACTATGAGCAGAAGGATGAAAGTACCAGCTCACTATTTTCAGCCGCACCCACCTGGAATTCATTCCGGAATGCCATCAAGGAGCAATACTACCCTGTCGGAAGCTATGAGAATCAATACATAAAGTGGACCACGCTATGGCAGGGAAGGGACCAAGACATGCCAGAGTTTACCAATATTTTCCATACCCTTCACACAAAGTTGGGTATCAAGGATTCGGAGCAGCATTTGATACTCAAATACCGCAGCTGCCTAAAAAAGTACATCCAGGAATAAATAGAATTCCTGAACATCTCCTCGCTTGGCACAACATATCGATATGCCGTCAAGGTCGATAAAAAGTTTAAACAGAAGAAGCGAGACTTTGGATTTGCAAACCTGAAGCAAGGGAAGGGTGCCCTCAAACCACAGAACAAAGGACAAAGCCAAGGTGGGGTTTCCCAAGACAACCCGCCAAAGCTGCAAGCAAAGAACAACACCGCGAAGCCGAAAAAGGACACGGGAAAATGGTGTGAGTTCCACAAGAGCTCCATTCACAACATAAGTGAGTGGCGGGTCACGCAGTCACTGGTGTTTGAGCTAAAGGTTTTAGAATCAGATGCATGTTCCGACTCTGAGTCAAAACTCGACAAGGGGAATGACAGAGGGAAGCAGATTATCAATGCGGAGCCCAACGCCACCATTGCCACCACGAAGATCTAGAAGGAGGAACCCGAAGATCCAAAGGAGGAGGAGCGTCTCTTCCACTCCCAGATGTGGGTAAAGGAATCCCCGCTACAGTTCATTGTCGATAACGGGAGCCAAAATAACATCATTTCGGCAGAGGTCATGAAGCGGGTGGGCTTACCAACCACAACACATCCACAACCGTACACCATCAGGTGGCTTCACCAAGGACGGGATCTTCGCGTGAGCCAGCAATGTCGCCTTCCATACAACATCAAGCCCTTCACGGATGAGGTATTGTGTGACATTGCTCCCCTTGAAGTTTGTGATGTATTATTAGGACAACCATACTTGCGGAAGCGACATGTTGTGTATGAATCAAGGCCCCGTGTTGTTATTGTTACTTTGGGAAATAAGTTGTACAGGATACCTGGGGTAGCACCGCCTACCACTATCTCTTTGGTTACTGCAAAACAATGCAGTAAGCTCATTCCAAAACCGGGAAATTTGTTTTCTTGATGATACGCCCTCAAGGAAAGAAGAAGACTGTGGCCACAACCTCTAGACAGGGCCCTTCCGCACGACAACTAGAGATGGACAAGGTCATGGAGGAGTACGAGGACATCTTCACCTCCCCCGCAGGGGTTCCTCTACACTGTTAGGTCAAGCACTCCATCGATCTGACCCCAGGCACGCCACTGCCCAATGGACCAATCTATCGGTGCTTCGTTCTGGAGAACGATGAAATCAAGAGGCAAATTCAAGAGTTGCTGCAAAAAGGTCACATCTGTCTGAGTTCATCGCCCTGCGGGAGCCCAATCGTGTTGGTACAGAAGAAGGATGGGACTTGGAGACTTTGTATTGACTATCGGGCGCTGAACAAGATCATTGTCCGTAATAGGTACCCGATCCCACGGATTGATGACCTTCTGGACCAACTGAAGGGGGCAAAATATTTTAGCAAGATCGATTTGAAGTCAAGATATCACTAGGTACCAATTGAACCCTCTGATGTGTGGAAGACTACCTTCAAAGCCAAAGAGGGCCTTTTCGAAAGGTTGGTTATGCCTTTCGGATTGACGAATGCTCCTGCAACCTTCATGAGGCTAATGGATGACATCTTGCGGCCATTCACCAAATCATTTGTAGTGGTATACTTGGATGACATCCTGATCTTCAGCCAAAGTTAGGAAGAGCGCCTCCACCACATCCATAGGTTCTCCAAGAGTCCAAACACTGCAGCAACACAAGTTATGTGCCAATTTGGAGAAATGCACTTTTGGCATGACACAGGTTCAGTATCTGGGATACATTATTGACGAACAGGGGGTGCATGTGGATCCAACCAAGATCCAAGTTATTCGGGACTAGCCATCTCCAACCACTCTGACAGAGCTCCACAGCTTTCTAGGTCTTGCCAACTTCTACCGCAGGTTCGTGTTGGGATTTTCTCATATCACTTGGCCCTTGAGTCAAGTCACTAAGGGAGGAGCGAAAGAAAAATTCTTTTGGTTTCAATCTCAATATAAGACATTCACAAAGTTGAAAGATCGCCTCTGCTCGGCACCAATGCTCACATTACCAGACTTGCAACAACCATTTGAGGTCGAGACAGATGCCTCTGACTATGCTATTGGGGCAATCCTTACTCAACACGAGCATCCAGTGGCATATCACAGTGAGACACTTTCAGACACAGTCCGGAAGTATCCCACTTATGACAGAGATGTATTCCATGTGCAGGCCTGTCAACAATGGAAGCATTACATTTTGGAGAAGGAAACGGTCATCCACACAGACCACCGACCCCTACAGTTCATACAGACCCAAGGGAAATTGCAATGATCGCCATCAGAAGTGGTCCACATACCTGCAACAGTTCCATTTGAATATCAAGTATAAGAAGGGCAACACCAATAATGTTGCAGATTGCCTCAGTGGACCACCAATCATGGCGTTAACCACCATGCTCAACTCTTATGGGCACAAGACTTCTGATTTGCCACTTCTCTACAAAAACGACCCAGAATTCGACCACACATACCAGACAATCTTGGAGGGTCAACATGTTCCAGATTTTCACCTCCAGGATGCCCTGTTATGCCACTTGGGTCACCTTTGTGTTCGTTCAAGCGAGCGTGCCAAGATGATTTGGGAAGCACACTACAATCGGGCTGCTGGGCATTTCGGGGTTGAGAAAACGGTGGCAGTACTGCAGAAGTATTTCTATTGGCCGAATCTTCGACAGGATGTCAGGAAGTACATCAGATCATGCACTGCCTGCACCATTGCCAAACCGACCATTAAGAAGCAAGGCCTCTATACCCTGCTGCCTACCCCTAGTCAACCTTGGGAATCCATCTCCATGGATTACATGTCAGGCCTTCCTTCCACTAAAGCATGGAAACGTTTTTGTGGTCGTCGACAGGTTCTCGAAGATGGCCATTATGGCGGCCTGTAAGAAGAATATCACAGCCGAAGCCACTGCTAAACTCTTCTTTGAACGAGTATGGGTACACTTTGGGATCCCACAGTCTATCATCTCAAATCGGGACAGCAGGTTCCTCAGTACATTTTGGTCCAGTCTCTGGTCAATGTTGGACACCAAACTCACTAAGTCCACAGCCTTCCATGCTCAAACTGATGGCCAGACAAAGGTTGTCAACAGGATGATCGTACACATTCTATGCATGTACAACTCAAAGCATCCACGCACATGGGACGAGAGCCTCCCCTATGTTTAGCACAGCTACAACCGGGCTCTCCACAGCTCGACTGGCCACAGCGCTTTTTAGGTGAGCTTTGGATTCCAG
>APFE031432223.1:0-10431 GCA_000404065.3 Pinus taeda | reverse complement strand
GAGGAACTCAATGCAATGGAGACCATTGCTTCCTAAGGGGGGAGGAATGATCCAGGTGGATATTGGTGGCCACCCACCAATTCCACTTGGACCCCCACCGTTGCTTCTTTCAGTTTTTCAATTTCCTTAATTGTAGCATAGTTTACTATTTTAGCAATTTTTCAGGTCCTAAACTTCCGGAGCCGTTTTGAAGTCCTAAACAACGTTTTTTTGGAAATCTATTGCCAACGATTATATCTCTAAAATCGTCTTTTCTGTCATAGTCCCCGGAGAGATCTTTCCAACAGGTTATCATGCGCGTCAAACGGAGATAATATGACCAAGTCACGACCCCAGGAAGTTGGTTGTCCAACTCACCCCAATGGGGCCCATAAACTCTTGGTGTTACATCTCCTCGGGTTAGGGTTTTCGTTGTTTCGGGTTTGTTCTTATTGTTCAATGATAAAAAAGCTCTTGAGCCTCACTGTAAGGCAGTTCAGAGGCATGTAGTTGCCACATCTCTTCTCAAAGATAAGCTACCATCGCCCTAGCTAGTTTATTTCCATTTATGTTTGTAAGCATATTTCAGTGTTTTACATTAATGAAATGAAGTATTATTTCTGCTGCATCTTTGTGTTATGGTTATCTCCGTAATTTGTTGCGTTCCTATTTCAATCCAGATCAATTTCTTTGCTAAGACAATGGCTAGAATTGATGATACATTATAGTTGTTAAATATCCTAATTCATTCCACTATTGATGGAATGTTAAAAATTAGGTCTGATACAGTTTCTGATATTAAAATTTATCTGCAAAATGCACATGAGAAAATTGATTTTTTGCAGCTTGAATCTCAACTACAATAGGAAGAATTACAGCAGTGGAGTCATCATTCTGAACCTGTTTCTGTTCAGAAGATTGAAACAGATTCCCATAAACAGCAAGTCAATATTGTTGAAGTTCATTCAAATTTAGTACCTGATGAAGCAGCAGTTGTACATGCAGATGCAGAAGTTCAGTCTGCACTTCCCAAGTCGGTCATCAGACCTTGGGAAAAGCTTGTCCACAATAGGTCTTGGATATGATAAGGAGGTTTCCTTTCATATTCTAGATTACTCAAAGCCCATTCAGTTTCAAAGTGTTGGATTCCTTCATGACAGTCTACCTTCAGTGGTTCCAGATTCTGCTCCTCTTCCACAGCAACAACAACAAGTTGTTAAGTGCCAACATTGTGACCGAGTTGGCCATGTGAAAGATCATTTTTTTGATCTTCATCCATGTAAGCACTATCATAAAACCAGTCATTCTTCAAACAGATGCTTCAGAAATAAACCTCCTGCAAGAACAAAGATTCATCTTGGATGGATCGCTTCTTGGCAATGGGCATCAACAACCAAGAAGATATTCCAGTCATATGTCAGAACTTATTCTAGAGTATTGAACAGTCTTGCACTTGAATTTTCTCCATCATCTCAACTTGTATCTAACAGGGGGGAAATGATGGTCATCTACAAGCTTCAAAGCCACATCAAGTGAGCCTGAGGCACAATCTGCCATATCAGATTCAGAGTTGTAGCCAGAGACAAATATGCCCTTGAGCATGCCTTTAGTTGGTGATGCATCTTCAAATAATTGGAGACACTTCCTCTAGCAAAAGACTTCAGCTTCTTGCCAGTTTTGTAAGGGTTCCAGGAATTGCATTAAGCATTCCAGAGTTGTTGGTAATCCTTAAACCATCACAAGTTGAGACCTCCCTTTTCAGGTTGAGGTTCTCCCTTTTATGCAAGGTGAGACCTATCTTTCATGGTTGAAGGTTTCCCTCTTCAAAACATCAAGAGCACTTCCTCTAGCAGAAGACCTCAGCTTCATGCCAGACTTGGAAGAGTTCTAGGAACTACACTAAGCGTTCCAGTGTTGGTGGTCATCATTAAACCACCGCCCTTTATACCAACATTTCGAAGAGCACATTCAACCTAGTGCTGCCATGAATTTTTGCACATTTTGTATTACAACTCTCTTCTTGGACTCATACATAACCCTTCGGATTAAAGGGGGGAATGTTGGACACCTAATCCTATAAGGGTTGGTATGGAAGCTAAATAGTCTAAGGAATTCCAAGAGACCTTGGAATACAAAACCAAAGGTCATATGGATGTACTATAAATGTATATCATTTGTTAATAATAGAAATACTCTCATGCTTATCTTTAATACTCTGTTTCTGCCATGTATGTGTTTAACAATAGCAATGGGCTGGAGCCCAGAGGATTGGTACCCTGAAGGTTGGAGCCTCGAACAAACAAGGTAGGTGCCTTGAAGGATAGGGTTGGAGACCTAGAGGATCAGTGTCCTCAAGAAACCACATCGGAGTCTATACCAGAGAAGGGTTGGTGCCTTAGGAGTTGGAGCCTCTAAACACAAGGTCGGTGCCTTGAGAAGATAGGATCGGTGCCCTAGAGGTTGGGGCCTCACAAAAGACCAAGTTGGTGCTTGGCAATAGGTTGGAGCCTGGGGAATTGAAGATCGGTGTCTTCATCAAGGGTTGGAGCCCTATATATTGTACTTGATTCATTATAAAGATTATATTAATAAAAGCATTTATTCCTATTGCTCATTTTGTGTTCTAAATATAATTGATTTAACTGGTAAAAGTAACAATTGAAAAGCAATATTGATTCACCCCCCTCTCAACATTTCCAACAACTTTTTGATTTCTGGGTAGCATCGGATGTGCTCTAGCTCCAAAATTTTATGGAGGGGCTAGAATACGAGATCTCCAAGACCCATAAATCATTTGGTGAAATTCCATCCAGATTGTATTTTATTAAAATAATTAATATTTTTATTGGGGTTCCTAAGTCTAAACTTAGGAAAATTAAAATATTAATGGTTATTAATGAAAATATGGGTGAGAAGCTTCTAGGAGACGAGGATCGAATCTAATTTAATCTTAGTCGTTGATTAGAGATTAGATCACAGCGATTGATTTCTCAACAGGAAAAGTATAAAGGAACGCTTGAGGTCAATTGGAGAACACACACAAAGAGAGTAGCACTTGAGCTAGATAGAAAAATTTAGGGCGTGGTTTGCTGAGAATTTCGGAGTAAGCTTCTAGTGCAGAGACGCATAGCAGCACCAGGAAGAGACAGTGCAGCTCCAGGAGGGTGACATAGAGGCTGGAGGGCTAACGCAGTCACTTAGAGGCAGCGCTGGGGTTTCTGTGAGGCAAATCGAGCATCAGTTCAGCAAATCGATTTCTGAGCTGGGAAGGCTCACTAGGAGGGTGATGCAGCTCCTAGAGGAGGTGATGCAGTTCCAACGCAGAGCTGAAGCACTGGGGACAACGCAGTCACCTTTGGGGCTTGTTCATCCAGTTGTTGGATCCGCCAACCTATCTGTCTCCATATAGAGGTACTTCTGTCGGGTTTATTCTCTGTTGGGTGAGCCAAATTTGGCACCCTAGTTGTATTCAAAAATCCGCTTAATAATAAAACCCTCATATCTGTTGCACTAGTTTTCCCGCATTGGGTCTTTCCGGGGATGTTTAGCCCAAAAATAAGTGTGTCCTTTGTGTGGTTGTCTCATTTATTTTTTAGTACTTGATCTTATCTGTATATTGGTGTAGGTTGTAGTGTATTTGCATTAATATTTTCTGAATAATTCTAAAAATAACTTGTTAAAATGATGAACACAAGTAGGTAATGCAAATCAGTTTAGCTGCAGTAGGATTTCTAATTTGTCAGATTCATAAATTTTCACAGTCCTAACCCTCCAAAGGGCTACATTGGCACATGTAGGATGTGTGTTGATAGCCATGGGCCTCCACAACAGTAGAAAGCACTCCATGGATCCCCGGAGATGTTCAGAGATTGGCTCGAGATCCATCTATATGATGGGGGAGGTGCACCTAGTTCACCTTTGCCCAACCAGCGCCACAAATATACCATGCACTTGGCAGTTGACCCACGACCTGTAGGATGATATAGCATCACCCACACCATCATCGGAGCCCTTACAGATGATCTACAGGCATCTTCGACTCATTTGGAGACCCATGAGGTTATTATTGTGCCCCCACACCCACTTGGAGCACCACAGGTTTAGTGTTTGGAGAACAAGGGGCCACCCCATTGTCCATCACTTTTGAGGGTCCTATTCTTCATTATGGCACCTATGGACCTCATCAAGCCTCTTGGAGGGCCCTACGACATGTATTATTTATCATTTGACCTCGTAAGAGGCTTATTATTTCATTTGTGAGCTAGTTTGGTGGGTTTGCCACCAAAAGTTAGTTATTACCACATTATTTTATTTTGGGGCTTATCTAGGCCTAAGAGACCAATTCGAACTCCTCATTAGTGTATAAATACAAGTGAGATGAGTTCATTTGCTCATCATCACTTTGGATTGGATCTCTTCTCTCTCTTGAGAATTTCGCACTTTTTCTTAGAGGATGACCTAGAGCTTTATGGATGAATTTTGATGTTTGGATTTGGTTTATCTATCTTAGAGCTTCTCTATTGTCAAATTGAACTACAATCCCAATACAGTAAAGTTCACTTACTATTGGATCGGGACTGACGGGACTCGAACCCGCAACTTCCATCTTGACAGGGCAGTACTCTAGCCAATTAAGCTACAATCCCAATACAGTCAATTCACCTACTATTGGATCATATTTATTCTATGATATGTGCTAGATAGATCGTATAGATTATGCGAGTGCTAGGTTGATGAAATATCTTATCCTTCTCTTTCATTTTTGAAATGTATCGATTCATACGGAATTGGGCATCTACAATATGAATAGATATCGATGTCGGGGTTCAATAACCAATTGTGTGGAAGGTTGGATATATTCTATTACATGTTAGTAAATGCTTTTAATGTTATTATTGCTTTACTTTGTCATATACATTGGATTGGGATTTTCGCTATTTTTTAGGGGTAATTGTTGCATGCATCTACTACTTAAATTGTGGGATTTTGTCTTTATATAGCATCTCTTTATGTATGGACCATGTAATTTGAATGAAATTTCCTAGGGATAATTCTATCAATGAATTCATCTTGATAAGCAATCACCTTTTGCAAGTCGAAGTATAAAAGTTCTAAGGTTGCTTCCCTTTGCCCTAGAAGGTTAGCGAGGCAGTCTTAAGGCCTCCTTGACTAAGAAACAAGGTCCTCATTCATATTTATCATAGACTCCATTCTCCCAAGACTAAGGCACTGATCTACCAAGAGGTGATCACCCCAAAATCAACTCCTTTCCACCTTTACCAAGGTCTAGCCAAGTTGGTTCACATAGGGCATCATTTTCCCGGCGAAGTAGCCCTCCAAAAAGTTCGAACTCCTAGCCTCTCCTGCGATGGTGGGTCCTCAAGGCATCCTCCAATTTTGAAGCCATTTCGACGGTAGAGTTGTGAGAAAAGCCAAGCCCTAGCTTTGAGATCAAACTTTGCCCTAGTATCCCCAAGGCTAGTGCCCTATAAGATAAATTCAACATCTTTAAGTGAAAATTCCTTCTTTGATCCTTTCCCCCTCCTTGTTTGGGTCAAGAATATCATTGGTTGCTAAATCCTTGCCTCTTGACCTAGGCTAAGTCCACTTGGTCCCATGGGATCCCATTCCTTTGAAAAGATAATTCTTCAAGAACCATCTGGCATACCAATTTCAATAAGAATTTAGGGATTGGAAAACTCTTTCACAGGTCATATCCCATAAACCTAACCCTTAAATCCCCAAATCCTTCTCCTAGAAGATATTGTACCTTGCTAACAAAGAAAGCAAGCCCAATTCTTGGACCTCTTCTGGAAAGGGATTATTTGGGTGACTGTGTATGCACTTGTTGATTTATCCTTCATTTGTGACTCCATATATATCGAGTCTCCTCCCATCGGTGAAAGTTCGTCAATAGTAGGGAGCCGTAGCTATTGGCCCTAGTTTCCAATTTTAACAACCCACCAGCAGCAGGGGAATCCAAATATTTCATGAAGCTGTAACCGTTGAAGGCAGTTGGAGGTTTCTTGGAATAGGGATTCCAACACGGAGGGATTCTAAGAACGACAAATGTGGGTTGTAGAGAGAAAATAGAGTCGATTCAAGAAACAGGACTGTTTCATACTGTGAGAGCATGGATATTGGACTACCGAATGTAAGAAAAGGGGTAATAGCAGAGGCACAGTGTTCTGCTGTTTTTATTTATGATCCATGCTTGTCCAGTTTTCCACTGCTGAAGGCACTTTTAACAGTAAAAATGGCAAGTATATAAAAATATGAATTTCTGGCCATGTGAATGGGTAACAGCAGCATTATTTTCATAGCACACCAGCAAATTCTCATAATATCTGTCCTGGAGATCCGTCTATTGGAATTGCCCAGTAATGGATTACAGATCAAACAGTCACTTGTTATATACAGTAGGGAAGATGAAGGCTGTGATTTGGTTTTTTTTGTAACACAGCACGCAGTTAATACCAACGTGTTAGGATGGCCCATCCTGAATTCATCGTCACTGATACAAATTTAGTTCCCTACTGTCAAAAAAGGAAAAATAACAGGAATGGATGCAATAGCCACAATAATCTTTCGACTTTACTGATCATTGGTTTATCAAAATGTCAGAAAACTCGTCATCAAATACATTGGTACCATTCAAAATCTAGTCATCACAATAATTGGAGGAAAAAAAAAAATGCGTTGCTTACCAACCAGTGTACATGATGAATGAAAATTGAAGGAACTGGCAAACTGGGACGAACTGTGACGGAGAGCGTGCATAATGTTTTGGTCAGAGCTGAATCCCAGCTCCACGACTAAAAACAATGTGAAGCATGAGCCAGAGCTTAACGTTCCCTTGATATTAAAGGGTTTAAGGGTTTAACGTTTCCTTCCTGTTTGAGTTTACGCTTCCCACAATAACTCATCGCTCTCAAAGCTTTTGGTTGTGGTTAATTAAAAGGGTTTAACGTTTCCTTCCTGTTAGAGTTTACGCTTCCCAAAATAAGTCGTCGCTCCCAAAGCTTTTGGTTGTGGTAAAAATGCCTTTCTAAAATCGTCCATTGGCTTCCTCTACCCTAGCTTGAAAAATGATTGGGTTTTCTCTTTATCTATCCCAAAAAAGAGCCTTTTTAAAATCCCCGTTATCTTCTAATCTCACTAATCAAGGGTTTGGGAAATTGTTTGTGGTTCCCTGTGTTTATCGAAAAAAAGGAAGGGCATTTTTTAATTCTTCTATTATAATGTAATTTTATTAATTAAGGGATTTAATAAATGGTTCACAATTATGTTTATAAGGTTTTTTAAATATTTTATTGAAATGTATTGTTGTGTTAAAAGAATTGATAGGTTTTAGAGTTTAGGCTTCTATGAGATGAGCAATTTGGATGTAGATTTCTAAATCCGTCACATTACATTTTTGAGTCAATGTTTCGAGCCATAATTGGTGTTAATTAAGTTTAGTAGGTGTTGATTAAGTTTAGTTAGAACAGTTGAGAGGGAGGATGAATATTCCATTATCCTCTAATCTCACAAATTAGGGATTTGAGAAATGATTTGGTATTCTCTTTATTTATCAATGAAAGGGCATTTTTAATTCTTCTATTATAATGTAACCTTATTAATTAGGGATTTAATAAATGGTTCACAAATGTTTATAAGGTTTTTTAAATATTTTATTGAAATGTATTGTTGTGTTAAAAGAATTGATAGGTTTTAGAGTTTAGGCTTCTATGAGATGAGCAATTTGGATGTAGATTTCCAAATCCGTCACATTACATTTTTGAGTCAATGTTTCGAGCCATAGTTGGTGTTGATTAAGTTTAGTTAGAACGGTTGAGAGAGAGGATTGTCATCCTCCCCATGTATTCAAATCTCACATGTGACATATTCACTTTATGTGAGAAGTGCTAACTAAAGTATTAACCATGAAAAATATCTCACCTTTGCATAGAGGTTGGAGGGTGGGGTGAATAGTTACATGTAAAAAAATTAATTAAATTAAAGCAGATCTATTGGCAATTACTTGCCTCGTCATGCAGCGATTGGCGGGACAACTGCACAACTTACATAATTATTTGATGAAAATTTGTGTGACTCGTGTACACAAAATTTGATTTTTTCATTGTTGATGCAGTATAAATGAGCTAAAAAAACTAACTAGTATAAGTTTTCATCTTATGTTTTGGTAGGCAACAATGTGGGTTAAGTAGTGACAACACGAATTTGAGACTTATAGTTCCTTAGGTTGTTCTTTGAGAATTAAAACAAAGCCAAGGCACCCTGTGGAGGAAAATATCCTCTTTGCTTGAGGCTAAATAAATTTTTCAAGTACCTAGAAGAGGTAACCCTTTAAGGTGTTGGTTTTGATTTTAATTGTCTCTCCAAGGATTATGAGTGATTTCAAGTGGAAAAGTTGAGTCAGTCGATTGATGAGACTAAAGAAAATTTGCTTAAATGAAATAAATGTAAACATGCATTCACATAATCCATATGGGAATTGGTGGCTACCCACCTCTTCCATTGACTCAACATGATTCCCTATCTTGGCAATTTCTTTTTATCTATATTTTTGTTAGTCCCAAACTTTTTAAGTCATTTTGAGGCCTTAAACAATGTTTTTGTCATTTAGGGCCTAGTGTTGTCATAGGCTTACCAAAATTTGCATTTCTCAATTAGATCTTTCAAACAATCTACCATGTGCCCTAAATGGAGATTGTATGTGAAAGTTGTATCCCTCATAAATTGATGTAACAACTAGCCACCTCAGAGTCCATAGTATTTTTGGCTCTTTGTCTTTTTGGGTTAGAGTTTTTTACTCTTGTGGTTAGTGCTTCATGTTAAAAGGCCACTTTCAGCCTCTTGTAATGACATATTGTGAACGAGTGTAGTTGACACCTCTTTCTTCAGAGATAAACTAACACATCCAAACTAGTTTACGCTAGTAGTGACTGGACATGTGGTAAAAATAGGTAATTTAAATAAGATGTTATGAAATTACCTGACACATGGTGGTCAAAAAGTTGGAGAATTGTTTCGATGCAGAGAATCTTCACAACTGTTACACAGTAAAATGTCACTACCATCCTGTCAGTCTCCCTAATGTGCTATAAACCACATTCACCTATACTCATGCTCCTCAAAAAGGCTAAAAAACCCTCCTTTCCTAAGTTCACTGGACCATCGCGTCTGTTATTGAAATAAACGCGCTGACGGGCGGAGGCTAGTGTTGTTGTTGCGCTTCCAGCGCGGAAGAACACGTCTTTTCCGCGCTGGTCCCATTTTAACGAACAGCGCCCCCTCCGTTTGTCCTTTTCGCGCTGACTGGACCTCTTCCACATAGGTTTGCGATGTCAGCGCGGCAGTTCATGAGTTTTTCGCGCTGATCCTGTTTGAGCGAATTTGTTCTAACAACCAGCCTTCCAGACCCATCCAGAACTGGTTATTAGCATTGTTGAGGTCGCCATCCTTTCTCTGGCATGTCTGTTCGACTGACCATCCTCTTATCTTGGAGGAAATCTCATCCTTTACCTATTCATGGAAGCTCCTTCTCTTTATAAGCCTCCTCCATGGCCCATGAGCAGCTAGTTTGGAACATATAGATTTTGATTGAGGAATTCTTAGTGCATTTTAGTGCTGCTTTCTGTAGGCATTTGGTGTGTTGTGTGAGGATTGCTTTGAGCTTGAGGAAGGTCATGAGCTTGTTGCCTTGTATGTGAGAGAGAGACCTTTTGACTTGGGAGATTTGCTCCAAAGGTGAATGCTTAGAAGATATGCTGGCTGGACCCTCTAGGGAAGGACTCAGCGTCAGGACACCGGTTGTACCTTACTCTACTTTTTGTTAAATAAAGATAGATGACTACTCTTATGGTTCCATTTACATTTGTTCAATGATTGATTAATGCAAATTGTATCTTTCCTGACCGATACATAGTTGTTGTTAGTATATTTTACGCTTGTGTTTTCTCTCCTTTGCTTGTGTAGGTGTTCATCCGCGAGGATAGAGGGGAATTGTGATCGGCTGGAGCGAAGGAGCGAGAGGAGTATCTCTTCGACAAACAAGCATTGGAATCCAAGTAGGTTACTTTCACCCACTTGTTAATTACAACTAGGAACCTGCGGTGTAGCATTGTTCGATTGTTGCTAGACCCCTGTTGGGCTAGTAGGGATCGCCTCTATCCGTAGAGGGGATTTACCTATCCAACAAATTTGGCGACTCCGCTGGGGATCGCTTGCTTGCCTCTTTGTATGTCACCTTTGTTTTGATTTTTGCTCTTTTGTCAAAAGTTTGGAGATTGTCTTGCTGTTGGTTTGTTCCTGGGTCCACCCTAAGGACTACCTTAATTGCATTGAAAACCTGCTGTTCTGGTTTGAAAATTTTGTTCAAATTTGTTTGCTTTTCAGCCTCAGCGCGCTTTATTTTAAAACAGTTGCGCTGACATCGCATCCTGCCTT
>APFE031432221.1:248423-340815 GCA_000404065.3 Pinus taeda | reverse complement strand
TAAACTATGTGTTTTTTAATTTCTTTCCCCATTTCTTTATTTATTTTTTGATATTTTTTAGCTTTCTATTGCTTTTTTTGTTAATTTTTTATTTTTATTTTTACAAGGTAAATTGGTTTTTTTAATTCTTTTTGTTTTTCCTGTTTAATATGTTTTTTTATTTGATTTCTTTTGAGTCATGTTTTTTTTTCCTTTTTTTACCAACATGAAAGCCACCAACAATTAAAAAAAATCATCCATACTTAATAGATTAGAAAAGTTAAAATGTAAAAAATAAGTCCTCTAAACCAAAGGGGTTGATGTCGCATCACCACTTTTCAGAATCAGCATGAAAATCACTAACATTTTAAAACAAATGTTCATACTTGATACATAAAAAAGAAAAAAATTGTCAAATATAAGCCCTCTAAAAAAAATGGGTTGATGTTGCATCAATAGTTTTCGAAATCGACATGAAAATCACTAACATTTAAAAAAATTGTTACATAAAAAAATTTAAAATGTCAAAAATATGCTCCAAAAAAAAGTTGTATTATGAATAACCACTTTTCAAAATTGGATGATTTTTTTTCTACCTCAAAAAATCGAGTAATTGGTAATTTTCTCATTTGATCCATAACTATGTTAAGAAATGCTTACAAAAGTGAAAGCAAGAAAAAATGATAGTCCTAAAAGTGAAAAAGACACTTGCAGAAACATAAGTGCACAAAGATGACAATTGAGAAGACTCACCCGAATGATAGTACAACTAGAAGTGAGAGTGACAGAATGACCCTTATGCTCCAAAGTGCACAGTGCTCAAAAGTGAAATATGATAGTGAAAATAAATTTGAGTTAAACTCTTTATATAAGGAGAGTAGACAAGAGTGACGAGGGTAGCACTAAGAGGAGTGACAACACTAACTAGAATAATGACATTCCTACTATCAACTGGAATTGCACATTGACTATCCATAAGGATTGTGTAGTCACTGTCCCTATCAACTACACAGTTATTGTCATCAACGTCTGCACTATATCTATGAGTTGAATAATGTTTGCCACTAAGGACCACAGATTTATTGTCACTAAGAACTGCATAAGAGATATTCCCAAGGAGTGCACATTGGTTGTTCGTAACGGTAGACATTGACTATTAGACTTGCTAAATTGAGTGTGCTTATGAACACATCAGAGAATATGGATGTGTCAAATAATGGTTTCAAAACTAAGAATTTTTAAGAAAACATCAACTGACCCTAAAGTGACTATGAACAACTTGAATCAATAAAACATAAGATCACAAGGAATTTAAAATATCCAAGTGTGGGAAAAAATTTGGGGGATGCTTGTCATAGCAATAACACTTGGCGATGCACTCGAAGAAATCAAACTTATATTTCTAGGTATAACATTATACATAGATTGTACTCTTTTAGCAAGTATTGATTCACCATGTGGACCACCTCAGCTTTTCATTTATCCCAGTTATAAGTATAGTCTCTCCTATACCCTTTCTCGACTAAACACATTTACAAGTCTTACCATATATTAGTTGTTTAAGTTTGAGAGAAGGATAGTATATATTTCTGAGTTTAATATGATGAGAGTTTTAATTCCATATCTAGTGTTGCTCCACTACCAACAGGCCTATTCAGTACCCCGATAAAGTTACTTTTAGGAAATACAACCATTAATTCACTGCTAGAAAGCATATTCAATACCCCAATGAAGTTGCTTGCTTCACCTCTCTATGTAGGAATCATTTCTCATGTTCCACTCCTTATTTTATTTTCACTATGCTCAGTGGAATTTTATCAACATTTATATTTTTGGGGGGGAGGAGGGATGCTGACTTATTAATAGAAAGGGAGGTTATTCCTATTGTAGAGACTCTTATATACTTCTGAAATTAGTATGATTATTTCTAGTTTTCTCGTTTCCTTTCTATACTTGATTGGATTGGTAGGAAAAACACCATTCAATTAAAATACTAAGTCAAGGAATGAAGATTCTAAAATACATATCAATATCATGGTTCTACTTATATCTTTCCATTTGAATGAATTGTAATTTCCATTCAGACATCATTAAATTTAAAGATATCAAACCCAGGAAAATAAGGGGGACCAAAAGTTAACCAAGTGTTGATTTATGTCACAAATCCATTTCAGTGCTTCACTACATTGTCTTTTGAGGAAGATAAGGGTAGTTTCTGTGCATGTTGTTATTAAAAAAAATGTGAAAGAAAATACATGACACAACAAGAAAATGCATGAAAGCAACATGCAAGATAGAAAATAAGAAAATAAAGAAAATGAAAGGAATAGATGAATAACAAAATCCAGGGTTAATGTAATGCAGAGGGGAAAGATAAATGCAACTAGGCATACTCCTAATCGAATTGGCTAGAAGGTTAGGGCTAAGTGAAGTGAAATATTCAATGCAATCATTCAAGTTTCTCTGAACCAGTAAACTGAAAGATATGAACAATTAGAAACCAAATGTGTAGAAATAAAGAAGCTTATGCGAATTAAATGTACATAAGAATGAAGGTCAAGGATGTAAGAATATTTTTTGTCTTTAGAAGCTCTCTTTATCCAACCTATAAGCTTTCCACAATAGCAGAGATGATGAACATGAATACCTTAAAAAAATGATCAAACATAAATCCATATGTGTTAAGTTTAAGATTGCATTGGAACTCATTATTAGCAATTAAACTCTTCAGATATGATTCATCTAACCAACTAGTAATTGGATCATGAAAATTACGAGCTCCAAAATCTTGATATTCATCCAAACATAAGTATTGAACCATCAAATCCATATTATGAAAAATATTAGGTGATGATAAGATACGTGTCTCTCACTCAGACACTTTATCAACACTGCATGGACCTAATATAACAAACAACAATTGTTGAAGTGCGCTGACTTCTTGACATGTATATGAGTAATAAAGAGATGGATCAAATATAAACCAACAACTATGATCGAATAAGTTCATGGGAAAATAATTAAGTTAATGACAATTGTTAAGGTTGGTTTACTGATCAAATTTGACAGCTAACACATGATGTGTTCCATAATTCAAAGATAAGGATGTATTAATTTGAGATATTTTACAAGCACTTCAAATTAGTGAATCTTCTTCCTCATGTGATGATGCAGGAAAATGATTAGTTACTATTTTATAGTGTAGGAGGTCATTACTTTGTATCTCATTATAAGCTAGGCTAGCAATATGAAAGTCAAAATAATTAACATTGATTGGTGGTATATCAAAATCTGAAAAACAGTTAAGATACAAAGAAGAGTAAAACCAGGTCGACCAAATATCATAAATATGAATTGAATCATATCCAAGATTGATATAATCTTCAGGGATTAGGTTCACCAAATGATTCAAACCTTAACTTAGATTCACAAGGATCAAATTTTCTAGAAAGGTAATTGATTTCATAACATACACTAGAAAGATAAAAAGTTGATCATTCACAAAATGATTTAGCATGGTGAAAACTTGCATGGGGAAATTTGTCTTCAAAATTAGCCTGATAGGTTGTGAAGGTTTAGGATTGGTGAAATATATGCACTGAAGCATTGGCCTACTCCAAGAGATTCACATGAAGGAGGATTAACCAAAAAAGAATACTTTATCTAGTCAAAATATCCACCTTGAGGATTAGGAATATTAATGTGAAAATGCCAAGAATCCTTTAAGATTTGGATCCAATCTATTTTAGATACCTCATAAGGATTGTGAGAACCTAACATAACCATCAATAGGAACTGAGGTGCCTTGAATTCCTAATAAGAAATTGAATTTTTTGGTGGTTGGCCATCAAATTTGGTTGTCTTAGAAATGTCAACAGGTGGGTAGATAACATTGTCTTCGGATGTGTCAATGAAAACATTATTAATGTCATTGATTTTATCAGATATAACATTTAGCATGGTTGAATCTTGATGGATAGAGAATTTAGATAAATTAATTGGAGAAGTCCATTGAAAATTTAAAGTTGCAACATATTCCTCCCGACTTATGAAATATTTATGATTAAGCAAATCATGAAAAATGGATTTAATATCTTCATCATTTGAACATGAAACCACACCATCTTATACCATATTGCAATCAAGGTCAGTAGAATAAGGATCTAAAGGATTTATAGAAAATTCTAGTACAACAAAATCATCAAACACATCCAGGTATAATGAATATTGTGCCAAAGGTGAGGAAAGATGAGAAGCATCAAGGAGATACTTTTGGTTGCAGTTGAATTTGATTCCAAAATCAAATTTTTCATACTCATATCATCTTGCAACAACGGTGGATTTTCCTGCATGTTATGATCTATGATATTATTGAACATCTACCACCACCTAAGAAACTGTTTCGGTCATGGAAGAGAGGTGAATGCAAGAGAATATCATGAGAAAGTTGAGTATTAGTTGGATGAACAAAATATTCATCAAAATAATGGTCAAAGAATCACATACCAATGTGATTCTAGAATTTGCATTTCTCTTCTTTAACATGGTATCTTAAAGCTTAAATAACCTAACCATCCAATTCTCCTGATTTAATATTTGAAGATGCATTGAATAGACGAATTCCAAGAGAATTCTAAATTGAAAGATCATCCCATCCCACAACTGGACATGATTAACAACTCAAATTAGATTGTAGATCAAAGGCTTGAGAATCTAAGTCTTCTGAAGAAAAGAAAAGATCATCCACTACGCTTGGGCACTCATCACTTCTTATATCAACATAAACATGAATGTCAAGGTGATGGTTGTCCAAGTTTTGAACTTGAGTAACGATTTGTATATCATTTGACTAGTTACTAATATTGCAAGAATAATGATCATCATTTTGATATGGAGGCCTTTGAAAGAGGGACGAAATTTTGAAAGTGTCTTCACCCTTTTTCTCCTCTACCTATGATATATATCCATATTTTAATTAATCACCATGTGAACCAACAAATTCACAATCAAAAGTATCTAGAGAGATTACTGGTAGAGTGGATTAATTAAGTGAATCAAGGTACAAAGGGTCATGAGGTGTAAATGATATAGTATGAAAGGTATCCTTTGAAGAAACACTACCTTCAATGGAATCATATTCAATATTAAGATTATGCATATTAGTTATATCTTGAAGAATCAAGGTATCAACCTCACATTAAATTTCATGGAATCATGAGAACCATGAATACTTCTTTGAATGAAAAATTAGTCATGAGAAGAAGATGAATGTGGGAGAAACTTATAAAAAATTTTGTTTTAATATTTCACAAATCCAACATCAACACAAGGGGAACCTTTTTTTGGTAATGAGAAATGAGGAGGGAAAGGAATAAAATGAGTAATGTATTTTTCCTTCAAGGATGAAGGTTACTCATTATCGAGAAAAGTTGGAAGAGAAAAATCATCAAGATAATCTGATATAAATTGTTTCAAGGAGACTAGAACCAAATGTGGAAACTTCTTATTGAAGAAATCTCGATCCATATATTCTTCAAGAAGCTCATAATAAAGGTGAAGAAACTAATAAATAAAATACTCTACTTATTCACTAGGTTTCATTCTAAGTTGATTGATTCTTTTATATACATATTTATAATCATACCTATCAAAAGCATCACGGAGCTCCTTAACGAGTTGCTCAAATGAATGAATAGAAGTTGTTGGTAATGTATGACACTAATAATTAACATGGCCTTCAAGTGTAAGGGTGAAAAATTTAGCCTAAGCATCATTAAAATGTATTCCATTAAGAAGACAAAATTGAATGAATAAAAGAGTGTGCCCAAGAACAGTTGTTGGAACCTTTCCATCAAACCTGAGATGTGACATGTTATGAATGATTTCTATGTAGATTATAAGACTTGGTATATTTAAAAATAATCTCGGGATTATGATTCGGGAATAATCCATTGAAGATAAGAGATTCCAAATATGCCTAATGAAATTATAATGCAATCTGGCCCTCGTAGTGCCACTTATTGATTGTGTTGGAAATCCACCAAATAAGGGTGCTTCCTGAGTATGATGTCCGAAACCAACCTCACACCATTTGGAGTAGGACCCCCATCCATAAAATAGTCCCGACCACCATTATTCTGAGGGGTTTTACCTGGGTACAATTATCAACATAAGAGATTATGCAAACAATCTTTGAAACAACTAAGTAAGTCGACATTGTGAGGCGTACAATTGTAATGTATATAAGGTACTCTCATGGAAGGGAAATAAGAGAGTCAACATATAGAATAAAAGTAATAGTAATATCTTAAAATAGACACAAAATATGATGAAAAGAATTGTTGATTAACCTACAAAAAAGATCACAAGATAACAATGATCATAAAATCAAGTAACAATGCACATTCAACATGGTGCTTACCAAAGGCAACGAAATAGTTCATTTTCATTAGTATGAGTTAACATAAACATACACTACAAACAATGAAATAATATTCATACAATAATTCATGAAATATGTATGAAAGTGTGCCAACTCTAAGAGATTCATATATTAAGTGAATTTACCAAAATACATGATTACAATGATGTAACACTGTCCCAAATAGTGGAGCATTAAGTCGCCACTTTCTCCTCCAAAGAAAGATCTTCTCTCCTATGCCAAGAAAGAGAATCCAATGTAAAAATTTATTTGTTTGCACTATGAGGGTTTAATATAAAAAATGAGGTAACTCTCAACCTCCCTTGTGACTCTTAACCTTCCATCATGACTCTTGAGCTCCCATGTGACTTTTCAAATTCCTATGTGACCTTTGATCTTCTACATGACTTTAGAACTTTCTAGTGACTTTTTTGACTCCATCTGGGACCCTTGGGATTCCACACATTTTATATTCTGTCATTTTTAAAATTACATAATTGAATTCCATAAATAATGTGGAAAAATATATTAACCACACTTTTCTAATGACACTTTGAAAATCCATGAATCAGTGATGATAACATAAGGCTTCATAGTGCATAAAGGCCAAGGTGTTCTCTTTGACAATATATTCAAATATTCATGATTATTTTTCAGGGTGCTTCATCTTCATCCTCCAAATGTTCTAATTATAGTACTAGAGCCTTTCATGTCATTTCAGTCTCCATCTACCTGTCATGGTCAAAGGTTCCTCTATTCTTTCATGATAGTATCTTTGTGACTTTTCTCAACAAATTTCCTTCTTATAACATCTCTTTCTCACCTCCTTAATCATCATGATGCCATGATAAGGTTATGTCATCTGCAAATGAAATTCAGTTATGACAAGGTAACATCATTCCCATGAACACCTATTCTACCTTTTCTCTTGTGAGAATTCCTTTGATGAGATAGTGGACAATATTTAAGAGGGAACTCTAGGGATTTCATAGTGCAAATATCTAGGAGACTAAGAATGAGGGTCTAGACACTATAACTACACAATGAGTAGTGGCCAATGAGAAGGTAGGTAAGGGATTGTGCAGTGGGAAAGTTCAGTTAGTAAGAGTGGCAATATTGGGCACTTTTATCATGTAGTTCACAGTGCTTGAGGGAAAGTCGTAGGGATTAAATAGTTGAGCATTGTAGTGACCTAGATATTTTTCTACTATCTACTAGAACTACACAGTGTGTAGTGAGGTAAGACAAAACAAGTGATTTTCCAATTAATAAAGTGAAGGAGAAAATAGAGGCAAGGTTGCACGTTGTAACTGTGTAATATGTAGTGATTGAAGATAAGGCTTAAGGGACTATGCAGTTGTGCATTACAAGAGTCCATAGGACGCTCCACTATCCATTGTGATTGCACTGTGCGCAAGGAAAAGCAGGGCTAGTTGAAATTTCACATTCGGCAAGTGAAACTAGAAGAACTAAGTTACTAAGAACTAGGATTGTGCATTGCATAGTTGAGAGAGATTTTCCCCTAGGACTGAATAATGTGTAGTTCCTGGTGGTAGAGCGCACTTCACTATGTATTAGGAATAACCAGTTCATTTTTTCTAAGGGTTGAAGGGTTGTTCAATGATTGATCAAGTTATGAGGAAAATGTAAACTCTGAAAATGACTAAGTGTGATATTAATGTGATAAGAGAGTAAGAGCATATAACAGGTCTTGAACATGATCACACAAACATAAACACCCAAGTAGTTGGAAAGAAGACTCAAAGTAGCAAAAAAAAACAAGTATACAATGAAATGAGAATCAAATGACACTAATTCCCTTGAATTTGGTTTTTCTATACAACTTTAGCACTACAAAAACTTATTCCTTTGTTTGCTAAATTATATAGGAGGTTGTGGCCATGAAATCCTTGTGGTCCATCATAGGATCACAAGGTCTACAGCATTTACTAAGAAAACTTTACCTCCTAAGCCAATTCCTCTGACCCCAAGGTTGGTGAAGGAAAACGTAATAGGGGAGTATATTTCCACCCACTTGTCACTCCTATTCCCACTCAAATGCGAGCACTCTTTACATCCATTGACCTTATCAACATAAAAGTATATAATCACGCTGATGAATGTTGTGTGACTAAGACCAATTGTGTTATATGATATAACTTTCCATTAAAGTAAATCAGAACATTATAATGTCTATATACATGTGTATTCATAATAATGGGCATGATGGCCTATTAACCATCACTACCACCATTAAATCTGAATGGACCCATAAACGACAATTACTTGATCAACTTATAAATATACACTCCCACTAGATTGTGGATATCCCAACATATAATTGAATCATGTATGCTAGATTACAATATCCACTAACATAGCCATAATTCATAATGAAACAATGCTCGTTCACTTGATTGGTTACACTAAACACAAAATTACGCATGAATGATTAAGCAAAAACTATTCATCATAACAATTTATAACAAAATATATTTTATAGATGGAGCCATGATTTCACATCACAATGAAAATATAACATGTATATTCATGGATTTGAAATACATATATGTTTACATATGTATATACACAATTTTATTTGCTAAACCTAACATTTGCATTGTTTGATACAAACTCTGTAAAATACATAGGCCAAATTTAGATGGGAGAAAGTTTAAAATGAAGGACTTCACAACTTTATTTTGGTACATAATACCTTAAGGAAAATGTGGGAGTATGTTTGAGTCCTCAGTATCTACATGGATATCATGATATTCCATTGTCATAAGTTATACCCCTACCTATAAATTCCTTGATATTAACCTCACAATGTTAAGGAAATACTCATGCGACTGGAACTTGGTCAATGGTTTATCCATTAAGGAGAATGTGGAAATGTCTTGGGTTTTTCATACGTACAAGTAGGTCAGGGCATTTTTTATGCAAAAAATTTCAACTTATGCCTTAAGGTGTGAAGCAAAGGTTCATGTGAAATCTTGATCAATGGTATATAACTCAAGGAGAATGTTGAGGTGGGTTGGTTTTATAATATATACATGCATGGCATCACTAGTGTTATAATTTTAATTCTTACCTCCATGTGCTCCAAGGGAAATTTTAATGTGATGGGAAAACATCCGTATAAAGGTTTCTAATGTGTGCACATGATGGTCCATGACCTCTTGATGGCATAAGTTCAACCTTTACCTCTAGATGTTTCGTAGTTACCTGAGGGTACTAGGTTATAACCTATGTGAACTTAACTTAAGGCATAATATCTTATCTCTCAAGAATAATGCACTAATGGGCTTGGGTATATAATACATACACATGGGTCATGAGCTACCATTTCCATAAATTCAATCTATACCTCAAATTTCCCTCATAACTACCATAGGGTGTTGAGTAAAGGCCGATGTGAATAAAACCTAGTTAATGGCATATAACTTAAGGAGAACATGTGAGTGTCCAACCCTTATCTCCGGGTTCTCCGTGACCTTCTTAAAGTGAAAGGTAAATGCTAATTTAATTGAAGTTTCAAAAATTATATTTACATCAACAACATGCGGGTGGGATTGAACTAATAATATATATAGTTCATAACCTCCCATTTCCATGGATTTAACTTATACCTCCAAGTCCTTCGATCGACATTTCACAATGATGGATGAAGATGCATTTTAACATAACATATTCAGCAATATTTTCCCAAAATGAAAACTTGAGAGTGTGGTTGGGTTTGTAAAATAAACACATATTGAAACTTAAAAAAAAAGTTAAAAGTGTGGTTGGTTTCATAACGTAAGCATATATCAAAACCTTCCCTGAGCATAAATTTAACCTCTACCTCTAAGGGCTCTTATGGCCACCTCAAGGTACTAGGAAAGCTCTAATCTGATTAGTGCAAATAGAGTTCATTTCAGAAGCCTACATAGCCATTAGAAGGTGACGGGTAAAAAGTAAAAAAAAAATAGATAGATTATATAGTGTAAACACATCCTATAATCCCTTGGTTCCATAAATTAAAACTTAGGGTCATATGTTATTATGGGAAGTGAAGGTGTTGGGAAAAGATCCATATGAATAGAACCTAACACTTTCCACTATGACAACAAAATCCAAATAAAAAAGGTTGATGCATCATATGGTTTTTTGTGTTCACAAGTAGCAATTTGATTCGTTAGAAATAAACCAAGAAAGGATAAATTTACCTTGTGACTTAGTCAAATTTAGTAGTTCGAATTTTCCACATTAGCATGATGACTTGGATTGCAGCTAACCTGTGTCACATGGCCCTGTCTACTATTTAACTCAATAAATTTGAGTTATAGGCTAGAAGTACAGTTTTGCATGTAGTGATTGCAATAATTTAGCAATCTAGTTCAATTATTTTCAGTTTGACTCAGTTAACTAAGCTCAAGTAATTAGTTGAGTCAATTCAAGGTTAGTTGAGTAGTAAAAATCTTGTTAACTAATGGATTTCCCAGTTAAACTATTTAATCAACTAAAAATATCCCAAACATGCATGGAATTCGAATTCCCTAGCTAGAGTGGAGGAAAAGACACATTGTTATTATCAATTGTATACTAATTGAGTTTACAGGATTGGAAGTTAAGCAAGTGAATCATTCCTTTGGAATTTCCCAAGAAAATAGGAGAAAATTTCTATCTTTTAGGAGCCAATTTCCTCTAGCATTGTACAAGGAAATAGGACCAAGTCGGGGCCTTCAATTGGCTAAGCATTGGCCAGAGCAAGATAATTAGTAGGAGAGCAACTTTATAGTTCAGGGTGTGCTTTAGGATCAAAGAAAGAAATTATAATAGTTTCTCATTCTCATCTGATTAATGAAAATTAGTGGAGGGGTTTTTTCCAGTTGGGTTCCGCTATAAATCATTGAGATATTGTATCGTTGCATGTCATTACATGTGTTTCTAAATTGTGATTTCTATTTCACAGAATAGTAGAGGAAATTTATAATATCTTGATTTCAGTTCAATTTCATGAGTAGTAGAAAATTTCTATTAATTTCTACATGGCATCCATGGAAAATTTTAGGGGATAATATTCGCAGGTGGGCTGAATTTCCATGATTTTTTTTTGAAAAAAAGATTCACCAATTTCTATTTTTATAAAAATTATTCGCCAAAATTTTACAATATAAAATTAGTTTACCTTAAAAATCACAAACATTATATAGAGAGTAGATATAAAATCATTATGAATTTGAATAATTTTACAATTACATCAATAAACGTTTTATAGTTTGCATATTAGGGACTAGTGATATTCACCAATATCTTTGAACTTCAAGATAATTTTCCATCCTAAATTTTTTTTCTTGGTGGTATCAAAGAAAAAATCACACTAGAAACCTATCACTAGAGCTTCTCCTTCAAATATTTCTATTTGCAGGTTTAGTGAAGCAATTTTATTCCATGTGGGGAAATCTATTTTAATGGATTAAGATTGGAGTAAGCCCTTGAGGGAACCTTGAATCTCATAGCTTGGAAGGATAGTATGGAAGTAGTGTTGGATGATAATGGTGTGCTCGAGTACAAAAAAACTGACATTTTTTAACCAAGAATATCTTATGCTCAAGCACTTGCATAGTGGAAGAAGGATATTGCAAAAGGTAGGAGGATCATCCTAGCAGGTGTGAGAGACCACATAGTCTCGAATATACATGGAAAAGAGACTCCATTTTCTATGTGGAAGACCCTAACTAATCTATCCAAAAATGGTAGTGATGTCTGGAAATTGGCATTGAGGGACAAGATCAGAAATGCCTGCATACATAAAGGAGAATCTGTTTCACATTACCTCTATAGGTTCATTGAGTGTCGAGATGATCTTGGAGGAGTTGGAGAAAATATTTACTCTTCAGAACTAGTGCATCTAGATCCCCTAGGCCTTCCAAAATATTTACACAGCTATCGTGAACCTATAAGTGGAAGGCATAAATTACCAAACTGAGAGAGGTTGTGCTCCAATGTAGTACTAGAATAAATTCAGAGGAATAACAGAGATGGAGTAGCATCAAAATCTGAGGAGGAATATGTTTTTTCCTTCATTAGGAAGGGAAAAAAATGCAAGGGAAAGAAGGCACAAATCAAACCAAAGACTATCAAGAACAATGCCAAGAAGGACTTGAGCAAGATAAAAAATTTCACCACCATGAATTGTTGCACTATGCAACACATTGTTTCCATAAGAAGTCTAATAAGAAAACTTTAGGAGGAGCAAGAGGTGAATAACTTGCTTCAAAATTCAAATTAGACTTCACTTTGATTTCATGAATGTCCAACATTGTAATGGGGAGTGTGGGGTAATCTAGAGCGGGGATAAAGAGAACAATATAAGCTGGAACATTGGTAGAGGATTCATGGGAGAATATGGGAGCTCCTTATTTATAGCACAAGAAGAGGAGTTCACCAAGTAGGTACACTGGGTATCTGGAACTCATGATAAAACTCATTGAGACAAAGGCTTCTTCATTTGAGGAAGAAATGTCTCATCTAGTGTGGGTTGCTGCCATGGTGGAGGAGTCTGACTCCATCATAAAGAACAATTTATGGGAGGTGGTGCCAAGACGAGAGAACACCTTAGTGGTTGATTCTAAATGGATATACAAATTGAACCATGCAATTAATGTGAGAATCAAGAAGTACAAGGCCATATTTGTGGCCAAAGGCTTCTCTCTAGTAGAGGGAGTGAACTAGGAGGAAACATTTTCTCCAGTTGCAATATATTCCTTGATCAAATTCATTCTATCATTGGCTCTGCACATTGGGTGGGATATGCATCAGATGGATGCAAAGCCCTCCTTTCTCAATGATGTTGTTGAGTATGAAATTTACAAATATTAGCTAGAGGGATTTGATACATGTGATAGGGAGACACACATGTGTAAACTCGGGAGAGACTTGTATAGTCTCAAATAGATAGGCCAAGCATGCTACAATCAGATCGATACATATATTATTTGTTTACGATTCACCAAAAGTGAAGAATATTCTAATCTTTATCACATTGTGGTGGATGGAAAGTTTCTTATCTTGGTTTTGTTTGTTGATGACTTGATACTTATAGGGGATGAGTAGTTGATCCACTCTTGTAAAGAGAATCTTGCACAAGGATTTGAGTTGAAAGAAATGGGACTGATGCATTACCTCCTTAGGCTAGAAGTATGGTCAGGTGATGGTGAGTTGTTTGTGAGTCAAGGGAAGTATACCATTGAGATACTTCTTGATTTTACATGGAGAATTGCAAGCCTATGGACACACCTCTAGCTGCAAAAATGAAGGAAGGGGAGTTCTTCTTCAGGAGAGGCAATAGATGGTACCATCTACAGATAGCTTGTGAGATCTTTGATGTGTCTTGTGAACACAAGGCCTAACATATGTTATGTATTTAATCAATTGATTCAAGCCATGGTCAAGCCTATGAAGTTGTATTTGAAGGAATAAAAACATGTATTGATGTACCTTGGAGGAAAAACTGAGTATTGGTTATGGTATAGGAGAACATACATAATGAAGGTCAAAGGTTTCACTAGTGCATATTGGGTAGGGAGCCCATGAGTCAGGAAAAATACTTTAGGTGTTATATTCAATGTCCATTCTATACCTATTTCCTTGTATAGTAGGAAATAGATGTATGTGGCACTCAACTCAATAGACGCTGAATACATGGCTACAAGTAAAGCAACATGTGAGTCCATATGGATGAGGAAAATACTTGTGGGTATTTTCAGTTAGGATATGGATCCGATAGTGATTTTTTATGATAATGAAAGATGTATTAAGCTATATAAGAATCCATTATTTCATGACAGGTCCAAGCACATTAATATAGGGTACTATCACTTGCAGTATTGTGTGTAGAGGAGAATTATGATTCTACAATACATTACAATGGATGAGTATGATGCAGATATATTGATAGAGGCATTTCCAAGAGGAAAATTCAAATTCCATAAGTACAGGATATGGGTGGTGAAAAATCCCTTTCTTGTTAAGAAGGAGTGTTAGAAATGAGGCAATAAAGGCTAAATTTGAGTTGATCCTTAGTGAAATTTAGCAATTTTAATTTTCCACATTAGCTGGATGACATAGATTGTAGTTAAGTTATATGTCATGGAATTGTCTACTATTGACTTAGTAAATTTGAGTTATAGGCTAGAAGTAGTGTTTTGTATGTAGTGATTGGTAAAATTTAGCAATCTAGTTCAGTTGTTTTCATATTGACTCAGTTAAGTGAGCTCAAGTACCTAGTTAAGTTACTTGAAAGTTAGTTGAGTAGTGGAACTCCTGTTAACTTAATGATCTCTCAGTTAAACAAGTCAATTAACTAAACGTAACCCAAACATGCATGTAATTCAAATTTCCTAGTTGGAGTGGAGTAAAATACACATTGTAATTACCAATTGCGTACTAGTTGAATGTACAAGCTTGGAAGCTAAGTAGGTGAATCACTTTTGGGAATTTCAAAGGAAAACAAGACAAAAATCCTATCATTTAGCAACTGATTTCCTCCAAGATTGTACAAGGAAATAGGAGAAAGTTGGGGCCTTGAATTGGCTATGTTTTGGACATATTAGGAAAATCATCGGGAGAAGATGTTTACAGTACAGTGTGTGCTTTAGGATTGAAGTAATACATTGTAATAGTTTCTCATTCTCATCCTATTAAGGAAACACAATGGATATGCTTTTCATGGTTGGGTTCCCGTGTAGATCATTATGTTATTTTGTTGATTTTAATGGTTGCATATCATTGCATGTGTTTCTAAATTCAAATTTCCGTTCTGTAGACTAATAGAGGAAATTTATAGTCTCTTTATTTCCATTCAATTTCACCAATAGTAGAAATTTTATATTAATTTCTACACTATTCAATCAATGTTCAAATGAAAATAAATTAAAAAACACAAGTTCGGAAGGTATTTTCTAATATCCTTGGAAATTGTTGCTACTATTGGTATATATCTACATTTGGGCCCATCCCTGGCAACAAACAAAGTTACACACAAAGAGATAGAAAATTAAGTTTTTTGAAAAGTGGTGGGAGGTGCTCATCAATGGATCCTCGCAAGAATCCCCAAGCCCAATTTCATCCCAATGACATGGAATATGTGAACCCCATTTCCACACGTATTCTCATTTTCATTCTTTTGGTTATCTAGCTATCCTTTTATTTATTTCTACTTTTACTTGTTTCTATTTGTAAGGCCTCCTAGCTTGGCATGTAACTGAGAAGAGTGGATGTGCATGGAAGAGGGATAGATAAGTGACACTTATTATCATTCTCTTCATGTTTCTTTTAGGGTAAATGATAGTTGAATGCTTCAGTAAGTGTTATGTTATTGTTTTTGTTATTGTGTATCAATTACTTTTTAAGGTTTGATTTTGACTCTTCCTAAGAGGCATGGCCTTCATATGTCGCCAAAATGGCTTAGAATGATGCATCACGCTCATTTTTTGGTTAAACTATTAGGATAGGGTTGTTACTCCCCTTAAAATATCTCATAAAAGGAACCTATCCCACACTTCTTATTTATGCTTTTAAAGAAGTGAATCATGGTGGCCAGTCTAATGATGTGCCACCATATGCAATAGGGAACCATGGTCCCATTGACTTCTTGTCCCATTTTTTCAACTACGATGTACTAGTTCAAGGAATGATTATATTATTTGCAATGAAATAAAATCTAATGGTGGGAAGAACATCAAGGAACGATCATACTATTTGGCAGAAAATAACATCTACATTTTGACGAGTGAATTATATGTGTTGTAAAAATTACTTCTTTATTCATTTATTTTCCCTAGAGAGAATTTCCTACTTAAATACTCATTGGTCTCATGCTATGTACAAATGAAATTTCCATGCCATTATTTAGTTATGTGAAATAATTGGTAATATTATAGAAGGATAAGTAAGCATTATGAACAATTGTCAAAATAACATGCCTATGAGGTGATTTTTGATGTGATTTTAGAGATTGAAATCAGTGAAGTTGGCTATAAATATAGTGCTATATCAATCCTAACTTAATTTTTTTTCATTTAATATTCCCTTCCCTTGTAATGTTGATATAAATTTAGATAATTTTTTGTGACCTCGCGCAATCAGCGGAGTTCATTGTCTAAGTGAAAACTTTTATTTTCTAGAGGAATCATAATATTACAAGTATTTCATTGTATTTCATGTCACAAGTATCCTAGTTGGGATGTTTTGGAAGAAAATCCTTGAGGATCAATGTAAATATTTTATTTTATATTTAGTTTTACAGGATGTCTATTGTGCCAAAATATGAGATATACGAAAACATCTTAGAAATAATATCACAACCTAGATATTACATTGAAATATGAGTTGTACCAAAATGACATATAAAGGCGACAATGTGAATTTTGACTATTATTGGCTCAAGGTTTTCAAATTTTTGTGGTATATTTATTGCATGTATATCTGTTAGTAATAGCTAAAATTAACTGCTAGCTCAAACTTAGCTTCGTAGCCTTTCTATGCATTAAAATATGTGTTGTACCAAAATATCCCTAAAGGCGTTTTTCTTTGTGTGGAAAATATCGTAGTGTGAACTTATATGAATCTTCTTGGCTCTAAAGATTTTAATTTTATCTGGTTTATTTCTAAAGTGTAGTAATAGTTGAAAATAGCTACTACCTCAGATCCTTATAGAATATAAGATTTGGTCATATTGACCTTTGCTATAAGGAAATACACTAAAATGTTCAACTTACTTTTTGTTGTCTTTGATAATATACCACATTTATTTAATACATGTCCACCCATAAACGCAAAAAAACAAAAAATGTTAAAAAAATATTGTGGACACATAAATGTAAACATAGTAGTCAAATTTTGAAGTTAACAATTATTTTTTATTTTTTTAATTTATTAGGCTTCTAAAAGGTTGAAGTTGTTAAAAAATTTATAACAAAATTTGTATTGCAGATCTACTGGATTTTTTTACATTACATATATTTGTCTATATTGAGTTTCTTAAATTATTATTGATATTTGAATATTTTTAATATGATATTCATTGATATTAATTTCTATAGTACGCTCATTTGGTTTAAGCAATATCACTCTAATATATATTTTCTCCTTTGGTTTCCACATACTAAGATGCATACTCGTATTCACACTCTGGTCTTTGTATTGGTCTGTGTGGATTTCATATGTTTGTCTTTCCATGCCTTCCACTCCTTTGCACCACTTTCACCTACCAATAATGCATTAGTTTTGTGTTTTGTGCTTCCATAAGAACAATAGAAAATGGAGGCTTCTCACACACGGTTCTTGTATTATGCCATGAAATGAATATATCATGAATTGTGTGTACATTGGTCTCATGTTTCAGTCTTTTACACACTACTATTTGATAGAGTCTAATCATGTTATCACCTCTAATTTCATTATTTCACAACATTCCCTTATTATTTGGCTCATGTAGATGCACGAAATTTGGATGCACACCCTTACCATCCCCCTTGGTTGCTTAAGAGTAGGTTCTTACTGACTTAGGACTGAGACCAATCACCACCTTCCTTGCTTGAATGGGGTTTCTTTGCCACTTTTCAAAGGATCACCTTGTTGGTATTATGACTAATGTGTTGTCCTTGATGGCAACCTACTTGACAATGATGTCAACATGATGGTAACAGGATGATTATACAGGCTGGTACAAATGTGATAGAAAGAATGGACAAAGAAATGGTGGTTCATATATCGAGAAATGATAAAGGTAAAGTTTAGGAAAGTATACGTGGGTTTTGTGAAGAAAGACTATGTACATACTCAAGTATGGTAAAGAGAAATCACGTACAATTTCTCCACCAGAGTATTATGAATACCAAGGGTTTTTACAATGGTATTGGACCAAAGTTATGAGTATGACAATTGATATTTGATCTCGTCAAAGAATACCATTGGCATTACTAAAGGATTGGCCTAAGGTATTGATGAGGCTCATAAATGGGTAATTATATGGGCTCATTTTACCTCCTAACCTAGTCAAATCAACCATTCTCTTAGCTTATAGTATGATTTTCTGATTGTATTTATGCTTATAGAGTGAGTTGAGTTAGTTATGATGTCATGTGGTCTAACATGTATTTAATGCATATTATTGATGATTTTTGAGATCAATGTCAAGGATCCAGTGGACAAATGGTAGAAATAACTCAAAGTGGACATAGGAGAGGACTTTTAGGAGGGAATCCCCCTCATTTATTATTCCTCACTTTGAATTTCCCTTCATTCCGCTGGAAGTACAAGCAGCCAAGTCATGCATTACAAGGCAACCTAGCAAATGGAGGATGACTGATGATTATCTCGAGTTTTGGGAGCCAAGCCTCCCTGATTTCAAGGGATCTATTGGTAGCTTCAATTGTATAAGTAGAGAGGCCTAGGGCCTCACTAGGGTCAGTTTTTTGTTGGATTTTTGTTGTACTTTTGCTTATGCAAACTCTGCTCAACTTCAAGTTTATTATTTTGACAGTTCCATGTAATCTTGTTATTGTTTTGAAATAAATATGGAATCCTTTTTGAGTTAGCACTAAGTTACCTCAGAGGGATGAAGCTCTTCGGTAAGGGCCCAATCCTAGTAGCCAAACTCATGTTTACTTGTATTTGTATGTTTTATTTCAGTTTGTAGATTAGGTTGCTATTAAATGTATTTCTTTGATGGTTAAGAATAGGTTGCTTTTGATGATTCAATAGTTTGCTTCCATTTTTTCTTTCAAGAGTAGCTTAAGTAGTGATAAAGAGAAGATTCAAAAGGCTAAAAACAGTGCCTTCACCTCACTTCCTCCCTTTGAGACCATGATTTGAGGCAAAGACCCTCTTGCTGCCCCAAAAACACATATTTTCCTCATTCATAGGACTTCTAGTGTTTGCATCTTTTTAGTGGTTAATAGTCTAGTTTTGCTTGCTTTAGAAATTATCCATCATGCCCATTTCTTCATTTAAAATAGTCTTCTTTCATGCTTTCCTTTCTCGCAGCATTCCTCAGCATTTACTGTCATAGATCATAGTTTAGACTATCTTGATTCAAGAATATGTTTTCCTACATGCAATTCTTTCATTGCTTGCTTAATATCATTGGTTGATTGTCAGTTGTTTATGTAGAATATATCTTCTAGGAGTAGGTTAGCCTATCAGCCATTCCATCTTCCATCTGATCTGTGCCCTACAGGTCACCCAAGTCTCCCCTCAATTCTGCCTTAGTTTCCTGCATTTTCCATAGAATTTCTTCCTCTCTCCTTGAGCAAATACAATCATCTTTCTCTCTCCTGTTGATTCTTGGTAGACCCTAGGTGCCCTAACACCTCACGGCAACCCTCATCCACCTTTTCCACTGACTCTTACACCCTCAAAACAGCCAAAACTACTATCAGCCTCCTCCTGTAGAACATTGTTTTTCCTCTTGTAGATTTCCTATGTCCTCCTGTAGATTTTCTTATAGCCTTTATTTTAAAGGCTGAGTGTGGGAAAAACCTCCAAAAGGCCACCTGAGACCTCCTAGGACCCAGCCACACCATCCTACATCCTCTCAAGTCCCAAAACCTTCCTTCAACACCACCTATTCACTAGCCCAATTCACAAACAATAAATTACATACATGTCAAATTCATATAAAAATCCAAAAAGATGTTTTTTTGCTCATTTACTTCCAGAAATAGCTTATTTAGATGTTGTTTACTTATTTGAATAGATAATGGCATTATTTTCATGGTTTTCATAGTGATTTCTACAAAATTAGGATTAGTTTTTTTATTAGGATTTACTTGGTTTGCTTTACATTTCAGTCTTTCTCCTTTCTGTAGTTAGAATAACATATGTAGAGTAATATTTCTCTCCTTTCATCACATATAGAGTTTCTTCTAGAATCCATAGAAGTTGGCTTGAGCTCCTAGTGATCTTGTGACAGCTGACCAAGTGACAACCTGTAGTAAGAACTAGCACTTATGCATACAACACTGCCACTTCTAAGTTTGCTACGAACTACTAGGTTGATAAGAGTAAAGAAGGCAACCTAGGAGTTGTAGCATTATTGTTGCAATACTGGTGCTCACCATCTTTTTGGCACCATTTCTGGGGACGCATTAGAGTATTTTGTGATTATTACTTTCTTCTATTCTCTATTACAACATTCTGCTAATAGTTTATTTCAGCAAAGGTAGAGTAGTCCTCCTTTTCCTTCAGTTCTGCATTTCCTTGCTTTCCTTTTCAATTCTACAAATTTCATTTCAGCAAGAGTAGACTAGTCATTACTTTCCTTCCGTTCTGCATTTCCTTGCTTTCCTCTTCAATTCTACAAATTTCATTTCAGCAAGTTCATTTTAGTTAGTTGCAATTTGTTCTGTTCAATCAATTTCAGTTTTGTGGGTACTTTCAGTGTGGGGGGAAAAGAAACAAAAAGCAACCAAAAATATTTCATTTCATGCCTCGTAGGAATAGAGATAACTCAGGAAAATTTTTGCCCAAAACCCCCACTACTTCACACATCCAACCTTCTCTATTCTTCGGTGGTTGCGATCAAGAAGAACCCTCAGGTCAACAACCAGACATATTTGAAGAACCTATAGGGGAAGAAGAAGAATAAAACATTCCTTTGGAGCCAATGGCTAAACCCAGAAATGCTAGGGGGAATGGAGAGATAATATAGGGTACCTTTCCCATTTGGGATACCAATGAGGACACCGAAATGAAGAATATAAGCCCTTCTGCCCTACCTCATTTCCATGGTCTGACTACAGAAGATCCTGACACCTTTTTGTTTGAGTTTGTTGTTATTTGTCAAACCTATGACTATGCAAATATGAACAAAAGTTGATACTATTCACTTCTACTCTTAAGGATGCAGCACTGCGCTAATTCATGGGATTACCTGGAAATAACATCACAACTTGGGCTCGGATGCAACAAGCCTTTAACAACAAGTATTGAGACTATTGTAGGTCAAAATATACTAAAGAAGAAATTTTCCAAATTACCATAGGAAGTGATGAGTCCCTAGAGGACTATGAAGAGAGGTTCCAACTCAGTTACAAAAGGGTCAGGTGTACACTTGACCCTGAGTCTCTGAAGCTAGTCCTGCTCAGGGGAATTCGGGAAGATCTTTTAGAAACCCTCCATCTACTGGCCAGGGGAGACATCTACCAACTATCCTATGAGGACATAAAGACTATTTTTAGTAACCATTCTAGAGCAGCGGGAAAGAAAGATAGGGTAGTCAACCCATAGCCAATATGTCTTCCTTTAGCTCATCCATTAAAGGATAAATTGGAAACATGTTGGAAGACTTCAAGAGTGAGATGTTGTAGACTCTTGCCATGCAAATGGATAACTTACATATCAAAAGTAAACAAGAGGAAGCAGAGAGGGATTTGGCCATTTTTTTCCCTAGATGCACTAGGAGGCATCGTAGGAATGATGCCCATTGAACTCTATAGAAGTTTGTTCAGTCTATGAAGAAAATCATTCTACAGACAAGTGCCCTTATTTACCGGGACTTAAAGCTATATATCAAGGGGCTGAGGGAGTTGTTGAACAACTCTATTACATAAACCAAAGGAGGCCACATGGACCTAAACCATATCAGCAGGGGATGCAAGGGACATATCAGGCATACTACAACACCAACCAAGTCACTTCCATACCTTCTTGGGCCCCCCTGCTCATCCTTCATGGTCCACACCTTCTCCTTGTTCCTTCACATCTCCATATCATGCCCAAGCAGCCACCCATTCATTTCAATCCTATGCTCAATCGTGGCCTTAGCGGAATGCATCTCATCAGGGGTGGAGACTCTAATACAAATTTCCTCCCACTCTTTTACCTCCACCACCTGCCTAACCACAACTGTTACCTCCTGCTCCATCAAAGCAACCCCAAATGCCTACCAAGCCAAATCCAAACCCGAACAATAGACAGGCTTAGCAAGTGTATAGTGGGGAACCATCATGCCTGACTTATGCTGTGGAGATTTAGGAAATTAACTTGTGATCTCGGAATGTTCTCCTAGATAGCCGGCCTCTGCCCAGGGAGGTTGAGGAAGATAAAGAGGAAAGTAAACCTAAATAAAATCCACCCTTTCTTGAGAGACTATCCACAACAATCCAGCCTGCCCCAGAAAAAACTAAACTCTCAGGAGAATTGAAACATTTATGTGTGAAGATACCACTTCTCCAAGCAATAAAAGATGTGCCTATCTACAATAGGTTGATCAAAGAGAAGTGCTTTAGGCATCTAGGAAGGCACAAGAGAGATTCCCCGACCATCAATGTCACAGGGAAACTATTCGACCTGATGTTGGGGTAGCTAATCTGTTCAAAATATCTAGACCCTAGAAGCCTAGTAGTTGATGTCCACATCAATGGCACCATGATCCCTCACACCTTGATTGATATGGGAGTTGCCATTAATGTGATGACAAAGGACACAATGCTCAAACTCAACCATCAGGGCTCCTTGAGGAGGACCATGACCGTGCTATAGCTTGCATACCGCTCCACCGTGACCCCTGAGGGGATTGTGGAATATGTGATGGTCACCATTGATTCTTGGGAGTACCCTACTGATTTCTTAGTTCTCCAGCCAAAGGCAAAGCTCACTGGGTATCCTCTCATTCTGCGAAGACCCTAGTTGGCTAATATCGAAGCCTACATCAGTTGTCGAGCTGGGAACATGACCATAAAGAATGGGCATATGTCCAAGCAGTTAATCATATATCCTCCTGCCCAACCCTTGCTAGAACATGATCTTCCTCTCTGGTTGGAGGAGGAAGATGAGGATGAAGTTTGTTCTGCACCACTTTGTGCATTAGAAATCGCCATGGGGGGAAACTGCAAGATGAGGATGGTACGATTGAAAATCTAATTCATAATCCACCTCGCAGTGTACCACCATTAGAGGACATAATGAGAGAAACCTAAAACAACCCCTCAACTGATCTCTGTGTGGCTAAATCCACCTCTCTCTCTGTTAAGAATATAGTGTTTGGCCCAGAAAGAACCTTGAAAATCAGGCATACCCTATCTACTTCTTAGGAGAAGGAACTGTGTAGCCCACTGAGAAAACATTTGGATGCCTTTACTTGGAGTTATAAGGAGATGAAGGGAGTGCACCCTTCAATATGTACTCATCATATATACAACAAGGAAGATTGTGAGCCAGTGAGGCAGTCTCAAAGGGGGACAAATCCATCACTTTAAGAGATTGTTAAGGAAGAACTACAGAAATTATTTGATGCAGGATTCATTTATCCCATCTCTAACAGTGAATGGGTCTCTCCTTTGGTGCTAGTGCCAAAGAAAAATGGTAAGTGGAGAATCTGTGTCAACTATTGGGAATTGAACAAAGCCACTAAAAAGTACCATTTTCCTTTACCTTTCATAGATCAAGTGTTAGACAGTCTGGCACAAATTTTTTTTATGTCTTTCCTAGATGGGTTTAACAGGTATAATCAGATTCAAATTAGCTGGGAAGACCAAGATAAGACCACCTTCACTTTTCCTTGGGGTACCTTTGCATACTAAGTCCTTCCTTTCGGTTTGTGTAATGCTCCCACCACTTTCCAAACTATAGTACTGAGTATATTTTCTGAATTAGTTCATGATGCAGTAGAGATATACATGGATGACTTTACTTCTTCTAGCTCTGACTTTCCGGAAGCCTTATCTAATCTAGGAAAAGTTCTAGACAAGTGTATTGAGATGTACCTGTCCCTTAATCCCAAAAAATGTGAATCTTTGATGACTGAAGGGACTGTGCTAGGTCATGCAATATCTCAACAAGGATTGCAGGTGGACCCCAACAAAATTGCCATCATCTAAAGGGTCCCACCTCCTCAAAAAGTGAGAGATGTCAGAAGTTTCTTAGGCTTAGCTAGGTATTACCGGAGATTCATTAAATATTTCAGAAAGCTAGCCTCTCCTTTGTTTGGCCTCATAGGTAAAGATGTTGAGTTTATATGGTCATAAAACTATCAAGAAGCCTTAGATATCTTGAAGAGCAAGCTCGTGACTGCCCCAATTCTGAGAGGCCCAAACTGGGCCCTACATTTCCACATTCACACAGATGCCTCAAACAAGGCAATAGGAGTAGCCTTGGGACAAATTAATGAAAATTACCTTATGCCATATACTTTATAAGAAAAAACTTGTCAAAGGTAGAGTTAAACTATACAATGACCGAGAAGGAACTCCTAGCTATCGTGTATTCCTTAAACAAATTTAGACATTATATCACAGGCTATCAAACTTTCGTTCACATTGATCATGCTGTAGTTAGATATTTAATGAACAAACCAGATGTAAATGCTCACGTTATTAGATGGTTTCTTTTACTGTAGCAGTTTGACTTGACCGTTATTGATAAGTCTGGCAAAGAAAATGTTTTCTGCTGACTTTTTGTCTAGAGTAAATTTACCTGCAAGTGAAGAAGGAATGTTGGATGACCAAATGCCAAATTAACATAATTTTTTTATCTTAGTACTCTCTCCATGGTTTTCTGATAAAGAAAACTACTTGGTTTCAGCACAGTTTCCACCACACCTGTCCTTAAAAGAGAAGAGCAATATAGTAAGGAAAAACACCCCTTTCGCCTCGATTAGGGGCAATCTCTTCAAACCTGGGACAGATAAAATCTTCAAAAGATTTGTCGGGGAGGAAGAAGTCTTTGACATCCTCATAAACTGTCATAATGGGTCTTATGGAGGTCATTTTGCAGAAAAAAGAACTGCCTTCAAGATACTCCAAGCAGGATACTATTGGCCCACTCTTCATTAGGATGTGAGGAGATATACCAACCAGTGTGATCAGTGTCAAAGGATGGGGAAACCTACTCCAAAGGATGAGATTCCCATGCAACCTCAAGTGACCTTTGAGCTATTTTAGAAGTGGGGCATGGACTTTGTGGATCCTATGAACCCTCCTTCAAAGCAGAAACAATACATCATGTGCATTGATTACCTGACAAAGTGGGTAGAGACAAAAGCAATCAAAGCAGTAATAGATGAAAAAGTAGCGAAATTTTTGAGAGAAAACATATTCTACAAGTTTGTGTATCCAAGAGAGAGTTGGTCATAGATCAAGGCAGACAGTTTACTTCCAATTTGATTGAAAACCTACTCACACATCATAGAATCAAGCATAGGACTTCCACCCCTTACCATCGACAAGCCAATGGGTAGGTGGAGGTCACTAAGAGAGCATTGGAAGGGATCCTAACAAAGGTAGTGAGAAGCAATAGAAAATATTGGGTGGAAAGATTAGTTGAGGCCACTTGGGTCTACAACACAACATGGAAGACCACTCCAAGGTTCACATCCTACGAACTGGTCTATGGGAAGAAGGCTTTGCTGTCAATAGAATTTGAATTCAATACCCCGAGGATGGTAGCTCAGCTAGACTTAGACCTCAGCCATGCACAGAAAGAAAGATTACTTTAGCTCAATGGATTGGATGAACACAGAATGCAAGCCCTTATCCATACAGAGGTATTTCAGCGTCACAGAAAGGTATGGCATGACAAAAATATCAAGGAAAATTAATTCCAAGAGGGAGATTGGGCACTATTCTATGATTCAAGATACAAATATTTCAAGGGAAAGCTAAGGACAAGATGGATAGGACCCTACATTATGAAGAAATGCAATGACAATGGTATAGTTCTAATTAGAACCACTGATGATGAAGCCATGCCCATGTTTGTCAATGGACATCGGTTGAAAGTCTATAAGAAACTCCTCTCTAAATGAGAGTTCATTGAAGATTTGAATAAGACAGTGATGGTAGTGGAGCATGTCGTAGCCTCCACTTCACCCACTCACTGAAGAAAAAGAAAAAATAAAAAAATAAAGACTTAAGTGAAAACCTCCATGAGACGCCTGAGTCCCATCATTGGGTTGAAAACCTCTTCAGAGGCGGCCCAGTGATGTCGAGCAAAGAAGAGAGAAAAATATGATCCCTGGGTGAAAACCTCTCTTGGAGGCACCCAGGGCAAGCAATTAGGGTGAAAACCTCCTTAAGGCACCCTAGTTTGTTTCAAAAAAAAAAAAAAAAAAAAAAAAAAAAAAAAAAAGAATTTTCAGTGCATTGTAGGTTTGTAGGGGGGACTACAGGAAGCAACAAAAGGTGCCAAGGGAGCCCTGAAACCAATAATAGCACCTATCCTACCTTCCCACTTCTTTATCCATCATTCTTGGAATTTTCTCACCTCACTGTGCTTCTTTTTCAAAAACTATGTTTTCTACGGGAGGCTCTGTGTTTTCTACAGGAGGCTCCTGTAGGAATTACAGAGAGTCAAAAATGGATATAAAAGGTAGTTTGAGGGACAAGGAAGGTTCATAAAAAATCTATAAATCCTCCTGCAGTCTTCAAACCTCCTTGACATCATTTCCAAGCTTGCATCACATCCGAAGCATCATTCTTCTTCTTGTCCAAGAAAAACACAAAAAAAACAGTTTTTCAGGAACATCCACCTCAGCCTAACTATTAGCTCTCCATCTCTATCTACATCTTTGGCATCATCCTCATAGCTCCAAGCATATAAAGAAGCTGAAGTTTCAAGGGGATAAGAATCTACAGGAGCTCTTGTATGAATTCCTGTAGTAGTTGATCCCATTAAAATCTGACATCAGCAGCAAGAGAGTGGAAACATGAAGGTGGAAGAATACACCTAAAGCTCAAATCCAGCCAGAGAAGAACCTGCAGAGGACACATCCACACATCAACAAGCAGAAAACATGCATCAAAAGAAACAAGGGCATGCAACAGAGATAAAGAGCCACAACACCTCACAAGAAAATACATTCGGATCTCAGGTAAGTAACTAACCCACTCCTTTGTTTGCATTTGTGTAATTAGAAGGCATGCAAAATTAATGAAATGGTTGAGGTTGAAAGAGGGAAAGGTGGCTAGTTAACTTGGCTACCTTCATCTAGTTGATACCACTCATCTAAGGATGTCAGCCTATTGAAGCCTTGCAAATCGAGTCTACAACAAGGGGGATATCCACCCGGTCTGGACCTTGAAAGCAACTCCTTTTCTGTTTGGGATGGTGGGTCTGACTAGGGATAATGGGACTAGTTTCCCAATTTTTGTGTGTTGAGAAGAATCGATATTTCGTTTTTCTAAATATTTCTAAGTAAAATGATTTTAATCTCAGTCTAATTTAAAAATGCAATTGTATTTTAATGAACTGAAATATTTAAGTTTAAAACTAACCGTGGATTCAACTTTTCACTTATGTGATCTAAAATGATTTCAAACAGCAATTGGTAATAAATATCATTCAATCTCTACAAGAAAAGAATTCGATAAAAATGAATTATTTCGTATAAAAATTAGTCGAAACAATTGTGAGAAGAATATCGCATAATAAGTCACTCATATATTGAACATAAACATAATAGTCATTACCATACAAAAGTGCCAAATAATAACTCAAACATTCAAGCTTTCGTATATAAATAACTGAGCATAAAATATTGCTTTAGCACATAAGAAGAAATCATTAAGAGATAAAATTACTATTGATAACAAGTTCTACTCATGAGCTTCAACAATATAGATTTATCTCTTCCTAATTCAATATCTACTAAGAGTACAAAAGTGCATTTTAGTAGCAGATATTAAACGCAGATATCAATAAATATCATTCCATTCATTCATCAAAAACTCCTCTGTGGGTGCAAAGTGCATGTTCTGAGGAAATGTTTTTGACAAATTTCAGGACCCGTTCCATTCATTTATCAAAACCTCCTCTGAGGGTGCAAAAGTGCATGTTTTGAGGAAATGGTTTTGAAAAATTTCTGGACCCCTCTTTAAATGCATGAGAGGGGTTAAAATACTACTTCCTAAATACTAAAAATAGTTTATTACAAAAATATAGGAGGAGGTTTAAATGACCGTCCTCATCTAAGGCAAAAATAAATCAAAATTAAAACTAAAACTAAATCTGGAAATTAACTATCTATGTATATGTTCTCTGTGCTCACAAGCATTCAATATCGACTTGAGGAGGGTTAGCTGGCCAAATTCTAGTTTTAGTTGCCCTACAAAAACAGAATCGGCAATTGCTAGCACTATCTTCTCAGTAGAGTTCGTGAGGCATTTGAGAGTCATACATTGACTATGCAGTTTAACCAAGTACCGACAGTAAGTGCCCAGTTTAACTTGGTTAACTTCTTGATACACTCTGCCTTTTCCTCAGCTTTCTATCTCTAGTTCATCTGCAGTTGTTGTGCCTTTGGGAGGGATCTGGGAGTGGTCTCTAATATGAGGTTTTCTCTGTGAAGGTTTTCATTGACACAGTCAATGACGTTGTTTGCCGCTATAGCGGCTTCTTCTGCTGCCACGCGTTGAGCTCTAAATGGAATCACTAAGTTTCAGCCAACTCCGCTTACTGCTCAAGGGTTCACCTATTAAATACTGTCAATTTTAGAGTGTGGGTCCCACCTTTAGCCTTTAGTGCTTTTCTCCATAGTTTTCTGGCTTACAGGGGACTGAATGCTTGGGCGTTTTCCTTCTCGAAGGGTTTCACCCAGTGATGCGCGATTATCTAAGCACTAATTCACATCAGAAACTCCTTCCTTTTTCTGATCCGAGCTTCCAAGATACTATTTTTTTTCCTCCTTTGCAGTTTTGATGAGGCCTGGTAAGCACACTTTGCCCTTTTTCAATGGTTCTTCCCTTACTAACCAGTTTGTTGGTGCATTTTGCCAGCTTTTCGTTTTCTTTGGTGAAATTCTCCATGAACTATTTGTTGTAGGTTGCTTGTGGCTCTAGTAGATGATACATAAGCCTTAAATCTTGTGCAATGAATGACCCAATGAGGCCTTGGCCTTGAGTCTTGAATTGTCTATCTATTATGTCAGCACTATCTAGTACCCACTTGACCATGTTCGTAAATGGAAGGATCTTCGGTCTTACCGCTATCCGGTGCAAGAATGAACATTCAAGTTCAGTAATCGATGCCTTAGATGAACCACGTGAGTTTGTTGTTGCTTTAACCTCCATAACCCTGGGATTTTCTTTTTTCAGTAAACTGTACATGCCTTTCCAAGTAGTTATGTCGGCATCTTTGTTACAGGTGGTGTCTGTGTATAAGGGCGTCATTTCTTTGTCTTCTCCAACTCGAGATTTTCCTTTTTTCCCATTACATTCTACACACTGCTGCGAATATTACCCTTCTTGCCACTCCTACAAATTTACAAGCAAGGAAAGAATAATGGTAAAAGGTAAGGTGACGGGAAAGCTCTTAAGGCTGAAATGATATATGACCCTACGTCAAATAACCTTTTGATTAGATCTAAATCTTATCTCATAAATGACCACCAACTAACCATTAAATTGACATTAATGTCCATAACTTGGTCTCGAATTATGAGAAATACTTTATTGAACGATGAGCCCTACAGATCTGCAATAAAGTGATTTTGCAATTTGCTTTGTAATATCGCTAATCCGTTTGTTAACAATCATTCATTACCTTATGATTCTACAAGATGCAATTTGCGAGATGCCTTATCGCATATTGCCGAATTGGGATGTTTTACCTTAGGTGATACTTGCAGCACATAAAATTTGTGATGCACGATGGATTTTCAGGGCGCGCGATCTTGAATCGTGTTTTCATAATTTCGGATAGGTTATTTATATGATGTTCCCCATTACCCTTTGCGATGCAATGTTTTATTGTTAAGAGAACAATTTTATTCAGAACTTATCCTAAAACATAGGTTTTTTTTTGGTTTTGCAGGTGTTTTCCTAAGTTTATGATAGCATGTTTTATTCAAAGGGAAACATAAGTGCTAGTTTTTATTTTTTAGAAGGGTCCCCATTTATTTAGCTTTATTCCTAGAACTAAATAAAAAGTGGGGTTGTTGCTGGACACAACAATTGGCGATTCACTAGGAAGAACCAGTTATCTCTGATTATCTTTTGAATTTTCTAAACTTCCAAAACGAAAATGTTTATGGAAAATTAAAATTTATTATAGAAATATAAAGTGCTTCATGCTTTCCGCCGTTAATGGTAGTTTATTTCTTCTGTGTTAACTCTGATTATTTACTTCCTAAAGCTAGTTATCGTATTTACATCAGCCACTACTTAGTTTATAAAGATAAAAACCAAGGCTTCTCTGTAGATCAATTTTAAGTATGCTCATTTGTCATAGGTAGAGCCTCTGCTACTGGCAGGCATTGATGGCATCGACAGGGTTACCTATTACCTAGCAATGATCCTGTATCCTACTTGGAGAAATATACAGTTTTCAAAGATAAATCCATATCTACACTTCTTGTTTTTTGTTTCTTAAAGAACAATGTCTTGGTTTGGTAGCTAAATTATGGCAGTGCTAGTCACTTGATTTATAACTTTGGTGAACAAGGTGGTTCATGATGAGACCCCTTGTCTTTTGATTGTAACAATCTTGAGTCATTGCCCTGTTTTGGTATGCAGTTTTGGCAATGTCAACAAGTCATAATATCTATAATCATGATAAGTTGTGTTGTGATGAGACCTCTTATTCTTTAAGCTTATAGTGTATCATTGGATTATTCCTTGAAACTTGTAATTCCCTAGGTTGGGAGGAAGTCATTGGTTCCTTAAGAGTAGCTCTGGATGACAATTGTAGAGTTTTTGGAAAGAGATTTTCTACAGAGAATATTAGTTTTATTATTGATGCTTTTCTTTGACTGATATAAAACAAATTCCATCTAAGGGTTGTTTTTCATAAAAAATAGTAAGGCTGTAACTAGTAAAATTTTCAGGCTTATAGCATTTGACTGTATGTTTCAATAATAATGATCGGTTTTCCAAATCAGTTCTATTTATACAAGCGAAAAAACAAAATCTAAAAGAAACACTAATCTTTTTCATGAATTCCCAAAGTTTAACCATTTACAACCTGTTTTATTATCAAAATAAAGCTATAAATACTAATTTACAAAAATAGAAGAGGTTATCTTCCATGGAAAGTATTTTTTGAGATTTTCCCGTTAACAGGTAAAGATTCTCTTTTCCCTACTAAATCTTGCAACATTAAAGTGGATGAACCTATGATTTCTACAATTTTGGAATGGGCCAAGCCACATTTGTTGGAATTTAGAATGTTTGCCTTTTTCTTTGTGAGCCTTGTCCCATTTCAAAACTAGATCTCCAATTTGAAAATCTTTCTTAGATGCCATACTTGAATCAAAGGAAGCCTTTACTAATTCTTGATGATGAGCGTGTGTGATTTTAGCCTGTTCTCATTGTTATTTTAGCTTAAGGATCTGTAGTTGTCTTAGTTGAAGAGATGAAGTTGGTGTATCATCAATAAATTGAACTAAGGCAAAAGGAGGAATTGCTAGATGAGTTGGGAGAAATACTTCTTTCCCATAAACTAAATTAAAGGAAGAAGTGCTAATGGAAGCCTTTTTGGGTTATTCAGTCTACCCACAAAGCATGCATTAAAGATTTGTGCCAATTTCTATGATTCTGATCGATGGTTCGCTTAATGATTCTAATTAAGTTTTTATTCGTGGATTCGGCCAACCCATTTCCTTGTGGGTAATAATTGGCAGAGTGTTTAAGCTTAAAACCTCTTTTAAGTGCAAATTCAATCATAGTATTGCGAGAAAAATATGATGCATTATCAAACATTAAAGCAGAGGGTAAACCAAATCTGGTGATTATGAACTGATCTATGAAATCAATGATGTGTTTAGCATTAGCTGTCTTGAGAGGAACCGCTTCTACCCATTTAGTAAAATAATCTGTAGTTGTAAGGATATACCTATGTTATTTAGAAGAGTGAGGAATGATCTCACCTATTATATCCAATGCCCACTGATGAAAAGGTTGATCGATATTGACTGGTTGCAAAGGCAATGATAGTTACTTTTGTCTCCCGACAGCAGTTTGACAAATTTGAAATTTCGTTATATAGCTATGCACATCTTTAAATAATGTAGGCCAATAGTATCATGCGCGTAAAATTTGGTGTTGTAGCATCTCCCGCATAATGTCCACCTGCTGGTCCATCATGGAGTTCCTATAATACCTTTTCAGCTTCAGATTTCTCAAGACTTTGAAGGAGAACAAAATCATAATTCCCTGTACTTCTACAACTTTATCTTCATCGGTAGATTCCTCGTTAGAAACTTCCTCTTCCTCTTCTTCTGATTTTGCATTTGTTATAGCATTCGGTGGCTTTGAATTGATTGAAGAATTTTTCCTATAAGACCTGTAGGGATTTTTTGAGGAAGTCTCTGCTAGTTGTTTCTTAATGTCAACCATTTCGTTTGACATGGTTTTTAGGACTTTCTGCAATCCTTCTAAATAAAATGGGTCTTGTGATTGCTCTTTCTTAGGATCATCTCTAAAAGTAACCTTCTTAGATTTTATTTCATCGACAATGTTTTTCTTTTCTAAAGCTAAGACATGTTTGTCTACCGCTATCGCTTCCTTCATATTTTCAGCTAATGTCGCCTTGGCAGCTCTGTCAACAAAAATAGCTATGTTCGATGGTAAAGCAGATATGTATCATTCACTTTGATCTTCTTCACTAGGCTTAGAAGTGGTTGAATTTTATTCAAAAGCTTGCTGAAACGTGAGTTAAAATATTTGATAGGTTCTCTTGATTCAAACTTTAGATTTGATAGATCATTGATCAGTGTTGCTATAGATCTGTCATTGCCAAACTTAGTCAAGAATTGTTCTTGGAAAATGTCCCAACTAGTGATGGATCCTAATGGTAATGAAAAATACCAGGATCCGGCTGCTCCTTGTAATGTATAAGGAAAGATTCAGACAACAACATCTTCATTAGTAACATCATTTAAATTTATCGATAACATAAAGTTGTTAATGTGTTCTTCTGCTAGTATGCCTGCTTCAGGATTAAACTTAGGTAACCATTTTTCAGGATGGTCTGGTAACTGACTCAAGGGGTTAGGCATTAAGACTGCCCCTAGGTTATTCCATGGGGTTTGGGCCATAATTGAACTACTAACAGAGGAAAGTGCGGATGAAGTTCCCTGTGGAAGGGATGAGGATGTTAAAGTTCCAATACTCTGATGGACAACAATTTGAAGTGGAGTCTCACTATCAGGCCCTTGAGGTGATTTCCTTGCTCTTTTCCTTTTAGGTAGAGGTAATTCAGTTGATTCAATACCAAAATTTTCACTCTGCAATATGGTTAAAGGATGAGAAGGATTGTATTATGAAGGCACACTACCTTGAGATATTTCAGACTTTTGAGGTGATATGGAGAATATTTGAAGTTTATGAATCAAATATTTAACTTTAGGAGGTTCGATAGTAGATTTGTCTGAAATGTTTGGGTTAGTGGAATTGGTTGTTGTTTTCTCAAGTTCTCGCTTAGGATTTAAACATTTTGAATGCGATGGAGAAGTCGGGGGAGATGTTGGTGGCAATTTACTCTCAGAATGGTATTTAGGTTTGGATTTACTAGCCATTCATAGTTCAGGGCCTATTAGTGTTGGTATTTTCATCCCTCTATCAATGATCAAATTCTCTTGTTGCATTGCATGTTAGGTGTCTCATATGATTAGCTACATTCCATTAGGGTTATGGATCATCTGATGGTAGCGGCATATTATATAGTTTCCCTCATGTTCTTTACCTACTGGCCCATTTTCATACATTTAGATCATCTACGGTCATCTTTTGTCTTTAAATCTGCAAAAGTCATATTTAGGGTTTTAGCTCTCATTAGGTCTAGGGTTTCCTCAATAAGGTCTTGAAAATGCTCAATAATGGTCACCGGGCACATGAGGAGGTCAAATAAAGTCTCAACAACAATAATTTCAAAAATCATATGCTCAGTGATTGTTTTGAAAAACAGAGTCTTTTATGTTTCATGTACTAAATTTCATGTAACTTCATTTTTTTCTCTATATGTAATAATTTTAGAGGCAGCCTTGGTAACCTTGCCAAGCCTCTATAGCTCCAATTCCTATGAAAGAAACAAAATACCAAAGAATTTAGTGCATCAAAGGCAGAAAAAGAAAACTTCCTAAAACGGAGTTTCAAAAAGCAATTGAAAATCAAGCATTAGGAAAGTGGGTTTGCTTGAGTAAAAAATTAAAGCCATGACATATAAAGTGTGTTCATGAAAAGGAAGGCTCATTTGTGTCCACAAGTGAAGGAGAGCAAGTGCATTTTCATCTTCAAGGACGAGAGAGTAGTTTTCCATTCAAAACAGGGGAAATTGCAGGCGTGACGCACCTGGGTTAAAGTGCGGCGCACCAGGGAGTAGTTACAGTGTATCTTTATAAGGGGTGTAGAGGCAGCGCAACGCACCTGTGAGGTAGCACGGCGCAAAGTTCTCCAAAGCCTGAAATCATTCTAATCCTCTTCAAAAGGCTCCCAAATTGTAAATTCCTCATCTTACAAGTAAGTTGATACCCCCTCATGCCCAATGAATGAGTTTGTCTTAGTGTTTATGATGATTCAATAGGGAAATATTGAAAACCTAGCTCCTTGCATTGCTTGTTAAAAAACACTGCCCAAGGTTTACAAATTATTGTTTTTGCTGCTAAATCCCACCTCTATCATTTTCACTCCCTCACTTTATTTTCTCCCTCCCTTTTCATTCATATTTACCTATTCCCTATTCCCCATATCCCTAAAACCACTAACTCTAATCCCTAATCTCATTATCCCAAACCCTAATTGCTATTCCTAAACCATAACTATTATTCCCTAAACCCTTTCATTTCCCAAAAAACCTACAAACAACATCCCCAATTCCTCATACATAGTCCCCTCACAGTCCCTCATCAATTCATAGTTTTGGGTAGCAAATTCCTATTGTCTCTGAAATCTCTTCATACTCATCTAAGAAAACTCAAGCATTGGCAAACATGGAGTTAGATTATTCGTATGACAGAAATGACGAACTAGTTAGTAACTCTTCCAGAGAAATTCATGTACCAAGGAGACCTCACAAGAGTTGAAAACATAACTAGGAGGAGCCTACTTCACTTGCCGAGCTATTGGCTTGTCCTCTTGCTGTCACATGCTTCCAACATCAATCTTGTTACCAATTTTGTGAGATGGTAGAAAGAGTCAAATACCATCATTATCTTGCCAGACTATTTGTACTCCATATTCACAATGGCCAAGTTAATTTGGCAGGCGTGACGTTTACCTTGACACCTGAGACTATATCTCAAGCAATCGGTATTCCAAAATGTAGGTAAGTACTGGAATAAGGGTCAGCTGGTAGACAGGGAACATTATGAGCCTTATATCAAGGATAGTTTTCAGAAGTAGATTAGTAGAGTGTTACCTTTCAGGTACCTTCAAGACACATATGCTCCCTTGATGAAAATCATAATTAAATATTTCAGCTGTGAAGGCAGATTTTCTCGCCTGTATGCCTACCACATTAGATTGTTGATGCACTTCACTAGGGTGAGAATGATGAACCTCCCCAATTTTATTTGCAGGAATATTAAGAATATGACCACCTTGGTTCAAAGGAAGCCTCCTCATCGGTAGTATAACAACATCTATCACTTGTCACTAATCAAAATTGTGGTTTTGCATCAGCTTAGTCTACTGAATGTTTCATGGGAAGATTCCATTGCACATGAGGTCTTTATAGGTCCACAAGTTCCCCCATCAGTTTTTCATGAGGCAGGAGAGACTTCACATCATCAAGAGGTACATGAGACACAAACCACCAATGTGCTAGTGTTTGTTGCATACCAAAATGCACAAGGAGATTGTTTGCAGTAGCAAAATGAGTACTATCTCCACTCGGGGTGGAAGGGGTCTCGTTTCCTTCAACAACAAAGTAGGTACATGATAAGGGTAAGCAGACATTACATGATGAGTGGCCTTTAGAAAGTCAAGAGAGAGATTTCATTCTCATTCAGGATGATGACATCGATTTGGGCTCCCAAAGCTCAAAGCTCAAGGAGATCATTCAGGAACAACAAGCTGACATTCATGACTTGTCTCTCAACATAAAAAGAGCCAAGTGGATAATCAAATATCTGGAGAAAAGGAACAAATAGTTATAGGATCAGCAAACAATCATGGAGCTCTAGAACATAAGAGAAAACCAACAAGCTGCTAAGAGGAGGAAAATCAAGTTGACACCACTTGAACAAGAAATTGATGTTGATAGTGAATCTTGGCTTGAGACAGAAAGTATACACTTGGAAAAGATGCTAGAGAAGGCCAATAGGGATAAAATGATATTGAGGCACATGACCTACCACTACTTGGTGAGAAACAAGGTGTGCAAAGCAAGAATTAGAATTTTGAAGGCCAAGTTGAAGAAAGCATCGAGGAAGAGAAAAGAGAAATATAGACTCCTGATCTTGGTTGAGGCTTCCTTAGCTCAACACATCACTTGATGAAGGACACTCAGCCTAAATTTCAAGAAATTTGGGAAACGTTTTTCAAACTTTGAATTTTTGGCCTAAAAAATAGTTTTTTTTTTCTGCCTGGTGCAATGTGCCACCTAGAGCGCGCTTTTGCTAGGGACCGCCTATTGAGGAAAACTTAGCATATTTGGATTCCTCATGGAAAAGTATGAATGCATTCACATGGCCAAGAAATTTGGACAAGTTTTGAGCTTCCAAAAGGGTCAAAAACACTTTAAAAATGACCTTTTTTCCCCTTTTGGACCACACAGGAAGCAGTGTTGGGAGAACTCATTTTTGAAGGGGAAAATGGAGACCAAATTCAGAAATTCCACTTGTTCTGGAAAGTAGACAGGCAGATCTTTCAAAAAAGCCCACTTTGAGAGAATTTAGTGCACGGGAAGGCCTCCAAAGTCAGCTCCAAAGCAGCGTAGTGCACAGGGACAGAAGCGTAGCGCAAAGGATGAAATTTTGTCGTTTTGGCGAAAAAACTCTGTTTTTTCACCTCGTTTCTTCTCAGTTTGACTTTTCTCTTTCTAATAGTTAAACACATGATGTAATTTGATGTGAATTGATTTATTTTGATGCAAATATGTTAAATTTTCACTCATAGAGGTAGATTCATCATGAAAAGGTACTTTGCAACTAAATGAATCAGTTTCCTAGTTTTTAGAGGCAAGTTATTCCACTGCCTACTTTTTAGTTCTTAATTTAGATCTTGTTGAAATAGCTCCTAAACTTATGAGCTTGAACCCTAAAGGCTAGGATGAGTTTCTTGTTGCCTATATCTATTAATTTTTCAGTCATTGGCAAAGGTTATGCTTTTGAGAATGCCTTGAGCATTATTGTACACTCATTTCAATAGTTTGGCAAAGTAAAAGACCAAGGTTTGTAGCACTTTATGGGAATCTTGTGGCGACTTGATTTGGTATTGTGTTTCCTTCTATAATTTCAAGTTTACATGTGTTTTATGTATGCCATTATCTCTCTCTGTTCATCTCAACTAAATGAAACAAGGATAAAGGTAGAAATCATTGAATTGCAGTGCTCTACCTAGGGTTTTGTTTAGTTATTTATGTTTTCAGCTGTTTGAAGAGGATCCCTAAGACTTTCATGCCCTCTTCAACTTCTCACTAGTCTAAAACCTCTCCATCTCAATCAATTTGATGTACCAATCCATTTTCCTACCTTGCCCCAGAGAGATCTCTACAAAACTAAGTCCATTCCCCGGACCCAAATCCACCTTTCACATTTGAGCCAACAAAACCAAAATTAAATTTATTTAAACTCCTAAGCTCACATACCTAGCCTAAAATAAATCTTTACATCAGTCATCTCAAGTTTTATTGGCCATATTTTTATGATATTGACAAGGAGAGAGCCCTCTACCGACCTGGTAGGGCCAGCTACCAGGTTAAGCTTGGTTTTATGTTACCCTAGATCCTACCTTTCTCAACCTGAGGTAGATTTAGGCCCTAACATAGTGGCGACCATACTGGACAATCCGATTATTTGTTTGTTAGTGTTATTTGTTTTATAAATTAGAGACAGAGCCTGAAGTTATGTCAGGTAGTCTTCAAACTGCACTTTTCTTTTCAAGTGGATAAGTAGATAAAAGCTACTTCAGTCAATCTCTGGTCTAGTCTTATAAGCGTAACATCTGACTTGCAAATTTCCCCAGTAAATCAGATAATTCTAGAATTTTGGATGATGAGTTTAGAATTTGATAGGTTGAATAAGTTAATGTCCATGTGATTTTTGGGAATAATTCAACACACTTGCTTCCAGAAGATACACCAGAGAAAATCCTGATCCTGATCTACCTGCTGTGTATGAAAAACCAAGTCTTATTCCGAGAATTCTTCACCAAGAAAGTTATGTGATTCCTGTGTTTAGATCTCATTCATGTCCTATTGTTTTTGAATATCTTGAAGATCTTGAGCTTAATGAATATTTTGATCTATTGTTGTTTGAGACTAAGTCTAAAAGTGTTGTTAGTTCTATTGTCCTAAATCCATAGTTGGTCAAAGATCTTAAAACTAAAAAGGAAAATAGATCAATTTACGATTATATCTTGAATCTTAAAACTTCCATTATGGCTACAAACATTCCTAAATTCTTAGAGTCCACATCTGCAACTCTTGGGTCATCCGCTATTCCAACTAGTACAAAAATTCCTACTGAAGCTCCTTTTATTCCCACCATTCTCATGCAGCCTTCCATCTCTGATCAGAAATCTGTAGTGTTGCCACCTCCATCCACTCCTTCTAAACCTCAAACATAAAAAATTTCTTCACCCCCTTCAACACCTCATACACCAACCACATCAACTGCTCCAACTCCTCCTACGTCCCCAAGGCCAGTTATAAATCCACTTCAAGCAATGGTTTCTAGATATGAACCCCTTGTGTTGCCTCAAAACTTAGATGCCATGCCCGCTGACTACCAAAACAAAATCCCATTGTTTGATGACACTCCTCAAAGTATCATAGCTCAACAACATGTGGTTAGGATGACAAATTTCTTTGACCTTCATGAGATTGATGACGAAAATGTGACTATGAGACAATTTGTGCAAACTTTTGGAGGTGAAGTGTGGAAGTGGTTCAGAGCTTTGTTGGCTACAAGTATCACTACATTGGCTAATATTTAGAGACAATTCTTGGATTTCTAGGAGGTAAAGAAAAACCCTCTTCAGATCCTTTCTGAATATGAAAACATCAAAAGGAATGTTGGTGAGAGTGTCCAAGATTATTGTATTCGATTTAATTATGTTTACAATGCAATTCCTGACAATATAAAGCCGCCTATGGGGCTGGCATTGATTAAATTTCCTGATGGCTTCGATCCTAATATGGCCTATAAATTGAGAGAAAGAAATCTGCACACATTGGAAGACATGCAAAAAATTGTAGTTAGCGTTGAGGAAAATCTACTTGCTAAGAGAGCTAGGACAAAGGCTAAAAAGAAGGTAACCATAAAGGAAGAAGCTTCCACTTCAGATCAAGTGCTCCGTAATATTGAGAAGATTTTTGATAGATTAACCATTGATAAGTTTCAAGGACAAGTTAGAAATCCAAACTTTCGTAGTCAGTAGCAACCACAATTCGGAATCAAGAAACGAGAGCAAAGAGCACAAGACCAAGCGGCACAATAGCAAGTAAAGAGACCTCTACAACATACTTTTTTACATGATCCAGAATCAAATGATGATGAGAACAAAATTGGTGTGGAGAATCATTTCGTTACACCTGATGATATGCCAATTTTTATCACCAAAGATGAAGAATATTCAGAAAGCCTAATTGTACAAAGGGATGAAGATTTCATCTTGGCAAACGAAACAATTCTTGAAAAAGAGTTTGATGAATATCAGAGGGGATAGATGAATGCTTTGATAGTCCAGTAGTGACAATATTCACTCAGGAGTAGAGATGTACCCATAAATCCAATTCAGAAGATGAAGGAGGTGACACTGCCAAAGAATGATTCTCCCATTATGTAGAAAAAGGGAAAGGAGACAACTGATGTCATCACCAGCAAAACACAATCAGCAAATGAAATATCAAATCAGCCAAGTGTATCAAAGGAGAAAACTAAAAAGAAGGATGCTTTAGCCAAAGTGGTAGAGAAAACTTTAGTTTTTAGCTTAGAAAATGAAATTGTTAAGTTAAAAGTGTCTATACCTTTGACTGATTTGATGAAGAATAGCACTTATAAATGTCATGTGTCAACGATTTTGAATTTAGATCCATTATCTGATATGGTAAACGTGGAGGATGATCAACTAAAGCTGATCTTTGGTCCAACATTAGAAGGTCAGTCTCAAGATAGTGATGTAGCTCCTTTTTACATCAGCCTTAGGGTGCATGACTATGTATTACACAACGCTATGTTTGATTTAGGAGCCTCTCATAATCTCATGCCTAAGGCAATCATGAAAAATTGGGTTTGGACATCACTAGAAAGTATGATGACCTTTATCCTGTTGATTTTGCGAGAGTAAGATGCATTGGTCTTATTAAAGATTTGGTTGTTAGTTTGGATCAGATTCCAGCGAATTTTTTTTTATGGATATGGTTGTGGCTAATATTCCTCCTATATTTGGTATGCTTCTTTCCAGATCTTAGGGAGCGAAACTTAAAGGGACATTGTAGCTTGATTTCTCCTATGCTACTAGTCCTGTGTTCGGTCAAATGAGGAAATTATACCGGGAGGAAAAGATGAAGTACATGATCACTAGAAACGAGAAACCAGTAAATCATCCAATCAACTATGTACATACTGATTTAGAATTATTTGTTTTATATTCTGATAGTTTTAACGATGTAAATAGCCTATTAGTCGAATTATAAGACATTCCAGAGATTAGTGAAAATTTTAGAGATGTACTAAAGTAAGAAAAACAAAGACTTGATAAGACTACTAAGCAATCAACCTTCCAACAGTAGCAAAATATCGAAGGACGGCAAGGAAAAGTAAAAGAGAAAATAGAATTTCAGCATTTGGAAGAGGATGAAGCCGGTTTGTGGAGCATGGAGTTTGATGGTGCAGTAGGAAAGGAAGGTGATGGAATTGATAGTTTGGATACACAACCTCATTTTCTCACCAAACAAAGTGCCAAGTAATGTAAGGGTTTGTTCATATAAATTGGCTTTTGATTGTTTAAATAATGACGCTGAATATGAGGCTTTTATTGTTGGTTTGAAAATCCTTAAAAAGTTAAATGCTAAAAGAATTTCAGTATATGGCGACTCCAAGTTAGTTATCAAGCAAGTGAAAGGGGAATACCAAGCTAAGCATCCTCGAATGCAGGCATATTGTAATGCGGTATTAGATATCCTGAGATTGTTTCCAGATTATACTTTGACATGTGTCCTTTGTGTTCAGAATGTTATTGCAAATTCACTTGCAACAATAGCAAGTAATCTGAAAATTCTGATGGATTTAAACAATAAGTTTGAAATTCATATGAAATATCGCCCAACTATCTTTGATAATCAAAGGTATTGGCAAGTGTTTCAAGATGATAAAGAGATCAAAGAATTTCTGCAAAATGAAGGCAAGTTCAAAGACAGTTCTATAGATGTGGAGCATGATGATGGTGAAGCAGATATGGAAGTCAATCATATGGACGTTTTGCAGCTGAAGGACAATGTCATTCCTAAAGGTCTAATACCTTTAGAGGAGTTGTTTGATCAATATGATGTAGCCCGAAAACTAAGCTTGCTGCCAATCTAGAAAGGAGTTGAGGATGTGAACATTAGATCAATAGAAAATCTTAAAATGGTGAAGTTATCAAAGGCATTGCCTCCACAGGTAAAGGAAAAGTACATCAGTTTATTATCCTCATTTTCTGATGTATTTTCATGGGACTCTTCAGATTTCAAGGCATATGATAAGAGCATAATTCAACACATAATTCCGATCAAGCCAAATTAAAATCCATTTCGACAGAAGCTAAGAAGGATAAATCCAAAGCTGCTACCCTCAATAGAGAAGGAAGTGAATCAATTATACAGAGCTGGTATAATCATCACCATAAGATTTCCAGATTCGATTTCTAATTTGGTGCCCATGCGCAAGAAAACATGTGAGATTTGATTATACATTGATTTCAGAAATATGAATAAAGTATCTTTGAAAGATAACTATCTATTGGTCACTTTAATTGCTAATTAAACTGCTACATAAATTGTCAACCCAGAGAAGTTTGGTTATTTCAAAGGTGACTACGTACTATATGTACTAAATCTTAAAAGCACTAAAAGTTGTAGTACAAACGAATCACACCTTACTTTAATAACTGAAGCTCCACTTTGGGTTACAACAAATATACTCTATTGCAGATATCCATTAAGAGATACTTAAATTCATTCAAGGAATCATAAAGGAACAATTCTGCAAAGGAAAACAATGGCTATGTCATAATAGAGAATCAAAACCCTATCCCCGGAATGGGAACCTTCTGCACCTGCCTCTGTTTATCTAGCTCGCCGATTCACTCTGTAAACTTAATCACCAGTGAGACACTCATGAAATAACTTTAACCAATGCAACAATCGATTAAGAAAGGAACATAGTTTTAGCAAAGTTAAAACAATATCCAGAAAACAGTACTTGTTAACAAGGTATGAATAAAACACACACTCAACACACTGAAAAGAAATATAATGGGTGAATCTTGTGATGAAGGTGGGCCCTGTTCTTCTCACAAGATTCCCAAGGAGATGAGAACTAGAAAAAGATGTTCAGAACGAGAGTTTTATTCATCCATCAATATGTCATGTTACAGAAAGAAAAGGTTCTAGTCCTATCTCTTCAACTCAACCTTTCTCACAATATGTTCATCCCCCTTCTAATGTAGATGTCTCCTCTTTATAAATATGATACATCTATTACAAAAGATTTACATTGCAAATTTTTTTTTAACCGATTATACAAAAATAGGGAAATTAATTTCCCGTTAGCAAAATGTTGTTACAACAATATTGTCTTTAGATCATGGACATTACATCCAATGTAATAGCTTCCTCGGTGATCAATCTGGTTCATCTGTTGCTGTCAAATTTGGAATGAAAATATCAATTGTTTCAACTTCGAGATTTGTGTGCCGTTCTTACTGTTTCAGTAACTGCAAAAAATAGTCTTGCAAATTCCGGGCAGTTTCAGCAACGCGGACTGCACATCAATCTTTGTCTATTTCAGCAACTAACAATTCAAAGCTTAATTATGAAGATAGCATGATTATATGTTAAATAATTAAATGTATAGTGATGAGAAGAATCATTGCATACTTTTGGAATAATTGGGTCAAAAAACTGACAAGGACTTTTAAATATGGGTTGACAAGGGTGACATTGTAACAAAATGTATAGTCAGAAAGAGACAAAATGAGGTCCTAACATACCCCCCAACTGAAGCGGTTGCATGTCCCCATGTGATTTTTACTCTGAGTTTGAGTCGGAATACTGGGATGTACAGTGCAAATTACTTATGCAGTAAGAATAGAAGGTGCTTTCAACCATGTTTCTGAAACCCTGGGCATTCTGAATTCTCTGCCATGCTACAAGCTCCTCCTTGTTGGACAACGTGAAGTGAGCCTTATATTGTTGTGCTGGCAGCCAAAGAAGAGGGAAGTGGAAGTGATAACCAAGCCAGCTTTGGGCACATTGTTGCATGCATTTCACATAATTAGGTAACCTTGATACTGTTGTTTGAAGATTGGGAGGGTTAAAATGATGATATTCTCTCCTCTCCTTAGGACAATGCTCCCAGAATAGATTATTTGCTTGTATGGCCAGAGTTCCCTTAGTCTTGACATAATGTTGGCAGTCCTTTAAGACTGCTACCTATAGTTCTCTAATATGCTCAGTCATTCCTGGCTCTTGTAAAACCCATCGATGTTCAACAATAAAAGCAATGACATTCTGTGGCTTAGCTCAGATCCAGAGAAGGCAGTTCTCTTCATTATGTGTTGCTGACATGAAAGCATTTTGCCAGGTAAGCTGATTGGCTAGGAAAGAAACGAAGGCTCTAATGTGCATGTCACCAACAAGAGGAATAAAATTAAGCTTCCTATCTTTAGGTACGACCTCATTATGAAGATAGAGTTCACATAACAAATTCTGTTCACTAAATGATGCTTGTGCAAAAGTTTCAATAAACTACTGAGGTGTAGACACCTTGTAGGGTCGTCCATATCTGATTGCTTTCACTTGGAAGAATGTTAGGTGTTGTCTTAAAAATACAGAATAGTTGAAGGACAGCTTTCTAGTGGTGAGTAATCTTTGAACCAGGTCAAAGATAAGAGATACTCTGGTTTTTAGCTTTTTGTTTTCCTTGTGCTGTGCACAAGACTGTTCTAGGACTTCCCAATTTCTATATGCATGATTTAGCCATATTGATTTATGTTTCGGTAATGCCTTTTCTTGTGACAGGGCATACTCTTTCTTCCATGTATCCCTCAGTTCCTGAAAACTGGAGGTCTAAGTGAATACAGTCCTTGCACACCAGGGTTCAGTCTGAATGAAGACAGTCCTTGCACTCCGGGGTTTAGTCTGAGTGAACACATCCTTCAAAGACTTTGGTGCTGGTTTTTCAGCTTTAGCAATTGGCATAGGCTAGGGTACTTGTGGTTTCATTTCTTCTTCAGAGGTCTTTGAAGGACCTTCTGGTTCTTGTGTAATAGCAGGGCACTCCTTCTTAACTATGACAAGAGTAGATGCATGGGTGGGTCCAGGCAGTGGGACTTCGATTATCTTATAACCAGCTCGAGAATAGAGATCACCACACTGACCACACATGTATTCATTATATCTATCTTTTTTTGCACTTCTCTCAGCTGCAGATGCTACCTGAGCTAAGATATATAGATTGCGTTCTCTTTCATGGGCTTCTCTTGCCATGATCAACTTGTGCTTATAAACCTCAATCTCAGATTTCAAAAACTCATTTTCTTCTTGAAGGGAGGCTAAAGTAACCGGGCATTCTGTAGTAGTTGCAGGTTCCAGTGGATGGGAGGATCGTTGTTCAGTGGCAACTTCATCATTTGCATCCTTAGCAGGTGGTTCTTGTGTAACACCTGCTAGACTAGTAGTTGGTTCTTGTGTAATAGCTACCTCTAGGTCATCTACTTTCTGTTCCTTGACAGATGGTTCTTGTCTAACACATGTTAAGTCGGTTGCTGGTTCTTGTGGAGCAGCTACATCTAGTTCGTCTATCTCTTGTTCTTCAACAGGTGGTTCTTGTGTAACACCTGTTAGGTCTATAGCTGGTTCTTGTGGAGCAGTTACATGTTGTACATCATCTTGAGTGTCTACTTTTGATATATCAACAGCTAGTTCTTGTGGGACAGTTGCATATTTTGAAAGGAATGATGTCACAAACTCCTAAGCAAATTGCATTTCGGTACTCAAGGGTGAGGAAGGGAAGGATTCAAGGCCTTGGGGATGTGGTGAGGTACAAGGTTTTAGGATAATGGGTGGGGGATTTGGGGTGATGGTATTAGTTGTTACTTCAGAATACATCCTTGTTCATCTTTGGGGCAGGAAGGTGGGAATTATAGTGGTTTTCCTCTTACGAACATTTTTCCTTTGGGTAGGATGGTCATTAGTAGGAGCAGCTTCTTTAATTGAGGCTCTTATTTGTCTTTTTAGTGAGGGTGCAGCCTTTTCTTGTCTTTTACTTTTTAAGTTGGCAATGGGGATATTTTCATTTGAATCATCACTGGGGATATGGACTGTGGGAATGGATGGTTTAGGTAAGTTAAGGGATGGGTTAGATATGGTGGAGGGGTCAAGTGGATTTACTATTGCGGGTGGTGGAATTTCTGAGGAATGAAAGATTCTCCCTAGCTATTGAACATAAATATTTTCAATTTGCTGTGAAATTCTAGGGATCTGCTGAGAATTTTTCAGCATCTAATTGGGGAGTTTCAACTACTGTTCAAGAGGTTTCAATAGTTTCTTGAGGATTTTCGGTTCCTGGTTGAGGAGTTTCAACAACCTCATGCGGGTCTTCAGCTAATGGTTGAGGAACTTCAGCGGCTTCTTGGGTTGGGTTGTTAAGAAGAGGAGGATTTTGCAGGGCAAAGCCCCTCTGGGTTAGAAGTTGAACTAGGCGATGGTGAGTGAGGGATAGGAGTGGGTACTTTGCATGCATGGAATAATGTGACATGTTCTTTAGACACCCAAGCAGATAGTATGGCATATTTAATAAACAACCATGTCTTGAATGATTCGACAATACAAAGTCATGCTGGTACACTACCTGGTAACATCCCTCACAGGTGAAATAGTGCTTGACAAACTCTATGACCTTTGGCCATGGAGGTGGTAATGAACAAAGTGCAACACCCCTGCCTTTTTGTTCGACCCACTCTCCTATTAAAAGAAAATCTTGCTATGCATTCACGATGAGGTGTTTACGACTGAACCAACGAATGCCATTGGTTGGTAACCCTAAAACTTGCGTTATATCCTCCTCTGTTACTGGAATTCGCACTCCCTAAACAATAGAGTATCCTTCGCTTAAATTTCATGCGAATTCTAGGACTTGCTGAGAGTCAAATCCTTGAAGCCTTCGGAAATAATCCACCCAGCTTGCTTGCTGAAAGATTTGATATGCTTCTAGGTACAATTCCAATAGAGCTGTTGAACCAGGTTCATTTCGAATAGAATTGCCTCCCATCGTTACTGGTTTAGAAAAATGCACAGTAGAAAGTCGAGTTACCGTAGCCAAAATGGAGTAAGATATTGCAAATGAGGTTGTGACATAATAAAATAGAGATGGAGTGACGAGACATAGTCGTGACGGTGATTGACATATCGGGTAATAATTGCAAAATTGTGGTATTTCCCCCCCAACTGCGGCTCAATGATACTTTTGAATGTATGACTATTTCGGCAATCATATCGGGATCTTCTCTTTAACTACAGTTTAATATTTACACAAACATGCATACCCCACGTTTTACCTTCGATCGTTGTGCCGACAATATAATCTCGTTATTGATGGATCACTAATGGTTATGAAAAAGGGTTTATAAAATATGAGGGTATTTGTATGAAAGGTTTTCTATATTCACAGGAGGTGATAGTGAAATAACACAATTATCAGCATGAATGGCTGATTCTCTCTTATGAAAATATATATTGGTTGTTTTTGAGAGGAACTGATGCCTGAATCTCAGGAAAAACGGGAAAATTGATGTTTTTAGCGAGAGGTGGAAAAGGTGGGTGTTTCAGAAACGAAGAAAATGGGGAAGAATTGGTGTTTCAGCAACGGAAAAAATGGTGTTTCAGCAACAGGAAAAATGGTGTTTCAGCAACAGGAAAAATTTGTTGTTTAAGGAAAAGTAAGAAAATGTTGTTGTGAGGGAATGGATTATGAATTGAAGTGAAATGGCAAAGTTTCCCAAACTGAAATCTAATCCTTCTTGCAATGGAATTGTACTTTTCAGCCAACCTCCGAATGTAAGACCTGCAAAATAATGAATTGTAACATGGCAACCCTTAATAGGGATTATTAGTTAAAATATCCTATTCTTCTAAGAAATATATAATACAAAAGTTAAACACAATGAGGGGTAGCAGGCTCCCCTAAAAAGACATAATATGAATCAGCCATGCAAGTGGCCTTAAAATATTCTTTAGAAACAGGTTTCTAGTACAAATAAAGTCGATACCCATTTACCAACAATGGTGTTCTAGAGTCATCAATTGTCAGGAGCCTTACTATACCATTTGGAAAAACAGTATCTATCTCATAAGGTCCCAGCCATCTTGTTCGTAGTTTTCCTTGAAAATTTTCAAAGCGAGAGTCATATAATAGAGCCCAATTACCTTTTTGGAACTGCTTATGCTTAATGGTTTTATCATGTCACTTGGTTCTTTGTTGTTCTATCATAGTTGTTTGATGGATGGCATTCAACCTCTTTTCATATAATTCCTAAAGCTGTTGCAACCTAGCTGTGTGTGCATCAGTTAAGTCATGGTTAATAGCTAAAGCAGTCCTTAAGGTTTTAATTTCAAATTCCATAGGAAAAACAACACTTTTACCATAAACTAATTCATAAGGTGGAAAACCTGTAGTATTCCTCCAGGTAGTTCTGTAAGCCCATAATGCTTCAAGCAACCTTTGAAACCAATCCTTTCTATTCTCCTTTACTGTTTTTGTAAAATGGCTTCTATGACTTTATTCATACTTTCCACCTGCCCATTGGCTTGGGGGTGATAAGGTGTAGTTTTTATGATTAATATGATATTTCTGAAGTGTAGCTTTAAAGCCATAGGAGTTGAAAGGAGTTCCTCCATCTGTGACTAACTCTCTCGGCACTCCAAATCTAACAAAGATTTCTTCAAATAGAAAGGCTAACAAAGATTCCTCATTAGCTCTAATAAGTGCCTTAGCTTCCACCCATTTAGTCATATAATCTGTACAAACCAATATGTAAATTCTTTGATTGGATGGAGGATTGATGGGTCCTATAAAATATAGAGCCCATCTTTCAAAGGGTTCAAGTATTACTTGGGGGTTCAGTGGAATTTCATCTCTATGATTAGGCTGGCCCATTATCTAACAGCTATCACAGGCCCTAACATATTTCTTCGCATCCTTAAAAAGTGAGGGCCAGTAATAACCCATCCTGAGAACTTTATGTCATGTTCTCTTATCAGCAAAATACCCTCCACAAGGGCCATCATGACAAGCCTTCAATATGTTGTAAACCTCATCTTCTCTAATGCATCTGTGAATTTCCTGATCAAGTCCTATATGAAAAAGACACCCACTTATCCAGCTGTACCGAGCATTTTTTTGAATGATTCTTCTTTTTTCTTTGTGTGACAGTTGTGATGGTAGCTTTCCTTTAACTAAATAATTGGAAATGTCTGCATACCAAGGTGAGTCAGCAGATACTGCAAATAAATATTCATCAGGAAAGGAATCATCTACTGGAGCATTATCATCAGTTTTTATCCGAGAAAGAAAATCAACAACTACATTTTCTTTACCTGGTCGATCTACAATTGTAATATCAAATTCTTGTAGTAATAATAACCATCTGGTAACTCGATCATTTGTAACAGATTTATTCATTAAATATTTAATGGTCGAGTGATCAATATGAACAAAAGTAGGATAACCAATAATATAATGTCGAAACTTATTAATAGCATAAATGACTGCTAAAAATTCCTTCTCAGTAACTGTGTAATTAAGTTCAGTGGGGGTCATATTCTTACTAATGAAATAGATAGCATAAGGAAGATTATTTTCTTCTTGACCCAAGATAGCCCCAATTGCAGTTTCTGAAGTATCAGAGGATATATGAAAGGGCAATGCCGAGTCAGGTCCTCTTAGAATGGGAGTTGTAGACAACTAACACTTAAGTTCATCAAATGCTTTTTGGCAATCATCAGTCCACTTGAATTCACCATTTTTCATAAGTAACACAAACAAAGGAGAAGCTATTTTAGAAAAATATTTGATAAATCTTCTGTAATATCCAGCATGTCCTAAAAAAATTCTTACATCATTTTCTGTTCTGGGGATAGGAAGATTCTGAATTACCTGTATTTTAGATGGATCAACTTCAAACCCTAGGAATGAAATGAAGTGTCCCAATACAATTCCTTCATTCATCATCATATGACATTTTTCGGTACTTAAGGCAAGATGGGCTTCAATGCAACGTTTAAGTACTTTCTCAAGGTTTTGTAGTGCATCCTCGAAAGTCACACCATAAGGAGTAAAGTCATCCATAAATATCTCCAAAGAGTCAATAAGCATATCAGAGAAAATTCCTATCACTACTCTTTGAAATGTTGTTGGAGCATTACATAGTCCAAATGGAAGAATTTTATAGGCAAAAGTCCCCCATGGACTAGTAAAAGTGGTCTTGTCCTAGTCTTGGAGTGCAATTTTGATATGGTTATATCCACTAAAACCATCTAAAAAGGAAAAGAATCTCTTTCCTAACAAACTATCTAGCACCTGATCAATAAATAGCAAAGTGAAATGATCTTTTTGAGTAGCTTTATTTAAGGCTCTGTAATCTACACATACTCTCCATTTCCCATTTCTTTTAGGTACTATTACCAATGGGGAAACCCATTCACTTTCAGATATAGTGTATATAAACCTTGCATTAAGCCGTTTTTGAAGTTCTCCTTTAACAATTTCCCTTAGATTGAGGTTCATTCATTGCCGGGGTTAATAGACTGGTCGAGACCCCTCCTTGATATAGATATGATGAGTACATAATTCAGGAGAAATCCCCTTCATATCTGTGTAGTCCCATGCGAATGCTTCCTTGTTTTCATGAAGTAACTTCATTAACTATTGTGTTTCAGCATCTGTCAAGTTAGGATTTATATTCAATGTTTTGCCAGGTTCAATTTCTACTGTTATACTCTTGGAGGGAGTATCAGTTGATGTTTGAGATAAATTTTCAGATTTAAGGTTTTGCTGCATTTCAGGTTCCAAAATTGCAGTTAATTGATCATAAGTTTCAGAGGTAACTGAGAAGGGTTCATAAATAAAGTTACTAATTACTTCATCCTCGGTGGAGTCTTTAAAAGTTAAGGCTTTCCCAATGGTCAAAATTGGTTGAGTATCCTCATCATCATAATCCAACCATACATAATTATCATTGCTAATCATAGGTGTAGCATGAGGGTAAAGAGTGAGCTGCTTAGTTTTAGATCCTTACAAATTGTCATTGAGCTTGACCTATAGCTGATAAAGGAATCTGTCGTAGCGAGCCAGGGTCTTCCCAAAATCAGTGGATGTCCCCCTAACTTTATTTTAGTCTGTAACACAACAAAGTCAGCTGGGTAGTTCCAAGATTCGACTAAAATTATTAGGTCTTCAATAACCACTTCTGGTTTGATTGTGGAATGGTCAACAAGCTCTAGAATGGTTTGTGTCTCTCTAATTACATTCTTTAGTTGTAATAACTGTGCAGTTTCAAGGGTCATAATATTTATGGCAGCACCTAAGTCTACTAGAAATCTAGAAACAAAAGTTTTTCCAACCTGTACTGTAACTGTAGGATGACCAGGATCACCATATTTTACAGGAGGGGTTTTTCCTATCATTAAAGTAGTTAGATCACCCATCACATGCACTGTAAGGGGATCTTTAGCTTTTCTTCTAGGTTTCTTAATGAAAATGTCTCTAATAGTTCTAGCATAAATTGGTACATCTCTAAGTGCTTGCAGAAGTGGAACTTTAACATACAAATTCTGCAATTCCCCTAGAAGGTTAAAAGTAGGCGGCTCAGGTGTCTTAGTTAGAGCTAGACTTTTAGGGAATGGCGGCTCTACTATTTCAGTAGTTTTATCAGAGAGTGGCTCAACTGTTTTAGCAGCCTTATTGGATGATTTATCTTTTCCTATCTCTTCTTTATCAGAGTCAGAAGAAGAAATATCATCTATAATAGGCTTGACTATTCTCCCAGACCACAAATGAATGTCATTACATTGCATAGGGGAAACAGGCTGGTTCTGAATATCGATGACTTTCACAACTTTATTATTATTATTAGGATTGGGGTTTGGTTGTACAGGCAGCTGGGGTCTCATTGTCAGGTTATTTGGTGGAGCATTTGATGGTAGAGAGAGAGAGATTGCTGATACTGAGGGAATTGGTTTGGAAATGGGATTTGCTGAGCTATCCAGCGTGGGTTCCAATGATCAAAATAAGATTGTTGTAGAGACCAGGGATTCCACTTTGTAGGATCCATAAAGGGAGGGTTTTTTTGCTGAATGGGTGGGAAGTTCATCTGGTTGAAGGGTGGGTGTTGCATTTGATTTAAGGGTGGGTAATTTTCTTGAAAAGAGGGATAATTATTCCAACGATTAAATGGAATATTAGAATTCATACCTTGTCCTCGTGGTTTCCATTGCCTCCTCCGTGTCAGCAAATAAACTGCTTCAGCTTCTTCTTCAGTTGGTTGCAGTGCTGCTTTTATTCTTGGTGAAGAAGGGCATTGTTGAGTCTCATGGTCCTTCTCGCAAATAGTGCAAATTGGTACCTTGTCAAGTGGGCATTCCCTTAGTGGGTTTTTTTCTCTGCATTTAGAGCAGAAAATGGCCAAAGATGCTTTTGCCTCTGCCTGCTTCTTTTTAACCTGCAAGGTATCAATTTGTGAAGCAAAAGAGCTTAACATTTCAATTTTAAATTCTTCAAGTAAATTACCTATTTTGGCTCTTGTTGCTCCTCCACTAGCTGATTTTTGGAGTCTTGAGTATGTACTATCCCTGTTTTTTGGTCTGTTTACTACTCCTCTTGAACATCTCTTACAAAGGTTGAAAATCTCATCATATGATTCCTTAAATATATCCCCTTTACCAATCATATTAAACATGTCTAAACAGTCATCCCGTACCCCTTTCAACATCATTGACTTAAGAATATCCTTACTCATATTAGGGTGATCAGATCTCTGCAAATTGTATTGTACTATTTCCATGAAATCTTCTAAGTTTTCATCTTCCTTTTGAACCATCTTAAATAGTTCCTCCTTTCTTTCTCTTGTCCGGCAATAATCTTGGTATTTGGCTAGAAACTTCTCCTTCATCTGCTCCCATGTTGTGATCACATTTCCTCCTAGGCTCATGAACCACCTTAGTGCATTTCCTTTTAATGTCGCTGGAAACAACTTTAACTTTTGAGGATTAGTAACATAATCATAATTTCTACATAATATATCAAACTCAAACAGAAATTCATCAAGGTCTTCAGATGATAAACCATGGAAATTAGGTAGGGTTGAGAGTGGGATGTTCTTCATAGGAGTTGCCCCTCTGGGAAGATCCTCAATAGGGAATTCCAAAATTGAGAGAGAATTCTCGCCTCTTCCTTCTCTTCATCCCCACCAAAAATTCCTTCATTGTTTTTGTCCATTGGTTGTTCCGCTGTTTCACTTGCCCGATCTTTAGCACTTTCTACTGGGCTTTCAATATTCTGAATTGGTTCCTCAACTTCAATATCTTCTATTGGTTCTTCAATGTATTCCACTGACTCCTCGGTTTGTTCTACTGTCTATTCGGCCCTTTTAGGTCCCACTACTTCCTCCATTTCGTAGTCCTTTTGGAGAGAGTACTGAGTCTGTGGCATCCGAGAGCTTATCCTCTAAGACATTTCAGCTTTTGAAATGATGTCATCAATGAAAGTTTTCCTTCCTCCTCTGCCTTTTCCCTTGCCACCTGTGGGATTAGTTTTCCTGCATCCTCTCATGCATTTTGTACATCTAAAAGAAAACCATTAATACTCTTAAAATCTACAGTCACCTTCCCCGACAACGGCACCAAAATGTTGGTCACTTTAATTGCTGATTAAAGTGCTACATAATTTGTCAACCCAGGGAAGTTTGGTTATTTCAAAGGTGACTGCGTACTATATGTACTCAATCTTAAAAGCACTAAAAGTTGTAGTACAAATGAATCACACCTTGCTTTAATAACTGAAGCTCCACTTTGTGTTACAAAAAATATACTCTATTGCAGATATCCATTAAGAGATACTTTAATTCATTCAAGAAATCATAAAGGAACAATTCTGCAAAGGAAAACAATGGCTATGCTATGATAGAGAATCATGACCCTATCCCGAAAATGGGAACCTTCAGCACCTGCCTCTGTTTATCTAGTTCGCCAATTCACTCTATTAGCTTAATCACTGGTGAGACACTCATGAAATAACTTTAACCAATGAAACAATCGATTAAGAAAGGAATAGAGTTTTAGCAAAGGTAAAACAATATCTAGAAAACAGTACTTGTTAACAAGGTATGAATAAAACACACACTCAACACACTGCAAAGAAATATAATGGGTGAATCTTGTGATGAAGGTGGGCCCTGTCTTTGTTTCAAGATTCCCCAGGAGACAAGAACTAGAAAAAGATGTTCAGAATGAGAGTTTTATTCATCCATCAATATGTCATGTTACAGAAAGAAAAGATTCTAGTCCCGTCTCTTCAACTCAGCCTTTCTCACAGTCTATTCATCCACCTTCTAATGTATATGTCTCCCCTTTATAAAGAGGAGACATCTATTACAAAACATTTACATTGCAAAATTTTGTTTAACCCATTATACAAAAATAGGGAAATTAATTTCCCGTCAACAAAATGTTGTTACAGCAATACTGTCTTTAGATCATGGGCGTTACATCCAATGTAACAACTTCCTCGGTGGTCGATCTGGTTCATTTGTTGCTGTCATATTTGGAATGCAAATCTCAACTGTTTCAGCTTTGAGATTTGCATGCCATTCTTGCTGTTTCAGCAACTGCAAAAATAGTCTTGCAAATTTCGGGCAATTTCAACAATGCGGACTGCACATCAATCTTTAACTGTTTCAACAACTAACAATTCAAAGCTTAACTATGAAGATAGCATGATTATATGTTAAATAATTAAACGTATAGTGATGAGGAGAATCACTGCATACCTTTGGAATAATTGGGTCAAAACACTAACAAGGACTTTTAAATATGGGTTGAAAAGAGTGACATTGTAACAAAATGTATAGTTAGAAAGAGACAAAATGAGGTCCTAACACTATCCATTGCCCAAGATGGATCACATACCTAAAAAATTAGTTGGAGCATCCTGCATGTCGCTATTTGATGGGTATTTCAGTTATAACCAAATTCTGGTCGATGAGGATGACAGGGATAAAACAACATTCATCACTTCGTGGGGAACTTTTCATTCTTCCAAGATGTCGTTTGGATTAAAGAACGCTGGTGCGACCTTTCAGCAGGCTATTGATATTACGTTTTCTAATGAAAAAGATGTATTTTTAGTTGTTTACCTTGATGATTTGATAGTTTTTTCTAATTCAGTTGAAAAGCACCTTTATCATTTGAATATTGTATTGCAACAATGTAGAAAGTATGGCATATCTCTCAATCCAAAGAAGATCTTTTTTGCCATGGATGAAAGCAAGCTTATCAGTCATACTATATCCAAGGAGGCCATCTACATCGATCCAGTGTGAGTGGAAGCCATTCAGAAGATTGATTTTCCATAAAGTAAAATGGAGATCTAATCATTCAATGGTAAGATGAATTTCTTACATCGCTTTGTGCCAAATCTTGTAGAACATTTGAGGGAAATCACAAACATGTTAAAGAAAGATAGTGTAGTGAAGTGGAGCAAGGAAGCAATTAAGTCTTTCAATTTGGTAAAGTTGGCACTTTCTTCAGCTCTGGTTTTGATCAGCTCAGATTATTCTCAAGATTTCATTTTTTTTTCATTTGCCTCGGATCATGCAATGACAACGGTCTTAATGTAGAAAAGAGACCAGCTTGAGAAACCAATTGCTTTTTCCAGCAGAACCATAAGGGATGCATCTTTAAAGTATAATATTATTGAAAAATAAGCTCTTTCTTTGGTAAAGGCATTGAAATATTTTTGAGTCTATATTCTTCATTCTCACATCCTTGCTTATGTCCCTAATGCTGCTATTAAAGCTGTCTTAGTGCAAACAGATCCGAAATGGAGACAAGGCAAATGGATCACTACTTTGTTAGAATATGATGTGGAGATCAAACCAACAAAGCTCATCAAAGGACAAGGGCTGGCCAAGCATATGGCTGAGTCAAATTTTCATGCCTTGGACATTAATCTCATTGTTGCTAGTTTGAAGAAGATGAAGAAAGTTTGCTTGTTTAGGTATCAATTTTTTTTTCTTTCTCCTTGGTATTCAGACATTATTTATGTGCTCCAATATCTATCAACGCCACTTGGAATGGCTAAGAATAAAAGTAGGACCCTAAAATTAAAGGCTGCCAAGTTTTATATAATGAATAATGCACTCTATTAGAAATATCCAAGCGATCTCTTGCTCAATTTTTTGGTTGAAGAAGAGGCAAAATAGGTTATGGAAGACTTTCACTGGGGAGATTATGGAGGTCATCTGTTGAGGAAGAAAACAACCAATAAAATTTTGAGAGCAGGATATTATTGGCCAACTCTCTTTGCTGATGTGTGCAAAATTGTTACAAGCTACCACGAATGTCATATTTTTCAAGGTAAGAGAAAATTATAGCCTTTACCGCTCAAGTCGATTGAAGAGTGCTCCATTTCAGCATTGGGGTTTGGACTTCATTGGTGAGATCCATCCTACTTCTTTAGAACAGCATAAGTGGATCCTCATAGCGACAAACTACTTCACTAAATGGATTGAGGAAATTCCTAATAAGCAAGCCACTAATTCGGTAATAATTCAATATCTTGAAAACAATATTTTTTCCCGTTTTGGATGTCCAAACAAGTTGATCATTGATAGTGCAACAAATTTTAAATCTAAAAGAATGATTGAATTTTGCAATAAATATCAAATTACCTTGGGGCACTCAACTGTTTATTACCCACAAGGAAATGGATTGGCAGAATCCTCAAATAAATCATTAGTCAATATTATCAAAAAGCTGCTGGAAATGAACAAGAAGAGTTGGCACAAAAAAGCTTGTTAATGCACTTTGGGCAGATAGAGTAAGTCAAAAGAAATCTATAGGCATGTCCCCTTTTGAGCTCGTGTATGGTGTTGACACGGTATTCCTGACCTCTCTTGTAGTCCTGGTGGTTAAACTTCTGTAGGAAGCTGGTAGCGAGGATGATCATTTGTAGTGAAGAATCAATCAAATGATCCATTTATAGTAGACTAGAGAGGAGGTTCTTCAGAATATGTTCAAGCTGCAAGAGAGAATTAAGAAAATATATGATCGAAAGGCAAAGGTGGACAAGTTTCAAATAGAAGACATAGTGCTAAAATTGGATGCATGAAATGAAGACAAAGGTAAGCATGACAAGTTTTAGAATTTACGGAAAGGTCCATTCAAAATTGTTGCATATCAGGGCCAAAATGCTTTCCTGTTGAATCAAATGAGCAGAGAAGATTGTCCAGGTGGGCCAGTCAATGGTCGGCTGCTCAAACGGTACTATTTCTGAAATTTTTTCTGCTGTCATATGTATCATTGTACATACCATTTTATTTCCTTCATTGCAAGTGTGTACTGTTATCATTCATTCAGTTTGGGACCTAAAATGAAGGCTATAAAACTAAAGGTTTGATTTGAGTTTTTTTTTGGATTGTTTGAGTCAAGTCTTTCAGACGATTTCAGTCTTCAAATTGAGTCAGTTTTGAGTTAGATTTCAGTCCTGAAATTGAGTCAAGATAATGGCTTTGGTTTGTCGAAGTTATTGACTCCATAGCCCAATGGACGAAGGCATTATTTACTTTCATAGATATCTATAGTTGTTGGCACCTCCAAGGAGCTACCATCCCCATTGGAGCCAATTTTGGTGTTGGTACCTTCATTCCTGCATCAGTGATCAAATTCTCTTGTTGCATTGCATGTTAGGTGTTTCATCCGATCAGCTGCATTCCATTAGGGTCATGGATCATCTTATGGTAGTGGCATATTATACAGTTTCTCTCATGTTCTTTACCCACTCGCCCATTTTCATACATCTAGATCATCTGCAGTCATATTTTGTCTTTAAATTTGTAAAATTCGTTTTTAGGGTTTTAGGTCTCATTAGGTCTAGGGTTTTGTCAATAAGGTCTTGAAAATGCTCAATAATGGTTAGTAGGCACATGAGGAGGTTGAATAAAGTCTCAGCAATAGTAATTTCATAAATCATATGCTCAGTGATTGATTTCTCCTCAAAACCCTGTTTTGAGGAAAAACAGAGCTTTTTATGTTTCATGTACTAAATTTCATGTAATTTCATTTTTTTTCTCTATATGTAATAATTGCAGAGGCGGCCTTGGTCACCTTACTAAGCCTCTGTAGCTCCAATTCATACAAAAGAAACAAAATACCAAAGCATTTAGTCCATCAAATGCAAAAAGTAAAGCAAACTGCCCAAAACAGAGTTTCAAAAAGCAAGTGAAAATCAAACATTAGGAAAGTGGGTTTGCTTGAGTAAAAAAATAAGGCCATGACATATAAAGTGTTTTCATGACAAGGAAGGCTCATTTGTGTCCACAAGTGAAGGAAAGCAAGTGAATTTTCATCTTCAAAGCCGAGAGAGATATTTTCCATTCAAAATAGGGTAAATTGTAGGCGCAGTGCACCTGGTTTAAAGCGTGGCACACCTAGTTTACAGTGTATTTTTATAAGGGGCCCGACGCACCGAGGCAGTGCGGCGCACCTGTGAGGTAGTACGGCGCATAGGTCTCTAAAGCCTAAAATCATTCAAGTCTTACTCAAAAGGTTCCCAAATTGTAAACTCCTCATCTTACAAGTAAGTTGATACCCCCTCATGGCCAATGAATGAGTTTGTCTTAGTGTTTATGGTGATTCAATAGGGAAATATAGAAACCCTAGCTCCTTGCATTGCTTGTTAGAAAACACTCCCTAGGGTTTACAAATTATTGTTTTTGCTACTAAATCACACCTTTATCATTTTCACTCCCTCAATCCCTCACTTTTTTTTCTCCCTCCCTTTTCATTCATATTTACCTATTCCCTATTCCCCATATCCCTAAACTACTAACTCTAATCCCTAATATCATTATCCGAAAACCTAATTTCTATTCCTAAACCCTAACTATTATTCCCTAAATCCTTTCATTTCCCAAAAAACCTACAAACGACATCCCCAAGTCCTTATACACAGTCCCCTTACAGTCCCTCATCAATTCATAGTTTTGGGCAGCAAATTCCTATTGTCTCTAAAATCTCTTCATACTCTTCTAAGAAAGCTCAAGCATTGGCAAACATGGAGTCAGATTCTTTGTATGACAAAAATGAGGAAATAGTCAGTAACTCTTCCGAAGAAATTCATGCACCAAGGAGACCTCACAAGAGTGGAAAACATAACTGGGAGGAGCCTACTTCACTTGCTGAGCTGTTGGCTTGTCCTCTTGCTATCACATGCTTCCAACATCAATCCTGTTACCAATTTTGTGAGATGGTGGAAAGAGTCAAATACCGTCATGAGCTTGCCAAATTGTTTGTACTCCATCCTCACAATGGCCAAGTCAATTTGGCAGGTGTGACATTTACCTTGACACCTGAGACTATATCTCAAGCAAGCGGTATTCCAAATGTAGGTGAGTAGTGGAATAAGGGTCAGCTGGTAGACATGGAACATTATAAGCCTTATATCAAGGTTTGTTTTCAGAGGCAGATTAGTGGAGTTTTCCCTTTCAAGTACCTTTAAGACACATATGCTCCCTTGATGAAAATCATCATTAAATATTTCAGCTGTGAGGGCAAATTTTCTTGCTTGTATGCCTACCACATTAGATTTTTAATGCACTTCATTAGGGTGAGAATGATGAACCTCCCCTATTTTATTTGCCGGAATATTGAGAAGATGACCACCTTGGTTCAAAGGAAGCCTCCTCATTAGTAGTATAACAAAATCTATTACTTTACACTAATCAAAATTGTGGTTTTGCATTAGATTAGTCTATTGAATGTTTCATGGGAGGATTTCATTGCACATGAGGTCTTTATAGGTCCACAAGTTCCCCAATCAGTTTTTCATGAGGCAGGAGAGACTTCACATAAGCAAGAGGTGCATGAGACACAAACCATCAGTGTGCCAGTGTTTGTTACATACCAAAAGGGCACAAGGAGATTGTTTGAGCAGCAAAACGAGTACTATCTCCACCCGGGGTGCAAGGGGTCTCATTTCCTTTAACAACAAAGCAGGTAAAAGAGAAGGGTAAGTAGCCATTACATGATGAGGGGCCTTTAGAAGGTCAGGAGAGGGATTTCATTCTCATTTAGGATGATGACACCAATTTGGGCTCCGAAAGCTCAAAGCTCAAGGAGATCATTCAAGAATAACAAGCTGACATTCATGGCTTGTCTATCAACCTAGAAAGAGCCAAGTGGATAATCAACTATCTAGAGCAAAGGAACAAATAATTAGAGGATCGGCAAAAAATCATGGAACTCTAGAACATAAGAGAAAACCGACAAGCTGCTAATAGGAGGAAAATCAAGATGACACCACCTGAACAAGAAATTGATGCTGATCATGAATCATGGCTTCAGAGGGAAAATATGCACTTGTAAAAGATGCTAGAAAATTTCAATAGGGAGAAAAAGATGTTGAGGCACATGGCCTACCACTACTTGGCGAGAAACAAGGTGTGCAAAGCAAGAATCAGGATTTTGAAGGCCAAGTTGAAGAAAGCATCAAGGAAGAGAAAAGAGCAACATAGACTCCAGATCTTGGCTAAGGATTCCTTAGCTCAACACAGCAATTGATGAAGGACATTCAACCCAAATTTCAAGAAATTTGGGAAACTTTTTGCAAAGTTTGAATTTTTGGCCTAAAAAATAGGTTTTTCTGCTTGGTGCATTGCGCCACCTAGCACGTGCTTTTGCTAGGGACCTCCTTTTGAGGAAAACTCAGGATATTTGGATTTCGCATGGAAAGATATGAATGCCTGCACATGGTCAAGAAATTTTGATAAGTATTGAGCTTCCAAAAGGGTCAAAAACACCTTAAAAATGACCTTTCTGCCCCTTTTGGGCCACACAGGAAGTAGTGTTGAGAGAACTCATTTTTGGAGGGGTAAATGGAGACCAAATTAAAAAATTCCACTTGTTCTGGAAATTTGACAGGTAGACCTTTTTAGAAAGCCCACTTCGAGAGAATGTGGTGCATGAGAAGGCCTCAGAAATAAGCTCCAAATTAGCACAGTGCACAGGGACAGGAGCATGGCGCACAGGATGAAAGTTTGTCATTTTGGCCAAAAAACTTTGTTTTTTCGCCTGGTTTCTTCTTAGTTTGACTTTTCCCTTTCAAATAGTCAGACTCATGATGTAATTTGATGTGAATTGATGTATTTTGATGTAAATATGATAAATTTTCACTCATAGAGGTAGATTCATCATGAAAAGGTAGTTTGCAACTGAATGAATCAGTTTCTTAGTTTTTAGAGGCAAGCTGTTCCACTGCCTACCTTTTAGTTTTCAGTTTAGATCATGTTGAAACAACTCCCAAACTTATGAGCTCGACCCCTGAAGGCTAGGATGAGTTGTTTTTTACCTATATCTAGTATTTTTTCAGTCACTGGAAAAGGTTGGATTTTTGTGAATGCCTTAAGCATTATTGTACACTCATTTCGACAGTTTAGCAAAGGAAAAAACCAGGGTTTGCAACACTTTATGGGATTCTTGTGACAACCTGATTTGGTATTTTGTTTCCTTCTATAATTGCAAGTTTACACGTTTTTTATGTATGCCATTATCTCTCTTTGTTCATCTCAACTAAATGAAACAAGGATAAAGGTAGAAATCATTGAATTGCAGTGCTCTACCTAGGGTTTTGTTTAGTTATTTATGTTTTTAGCTCTTTGAAGAGGATCCCTGAGACTTTCATGTCCTCTTCAACTCCTCACTAGTCTAAAAGCTCTCCACCTCACTCAATTTGATGTACCAAGCCATTTTCCTACCTTGCCCCATAGAGATCTCTGCAAAACTGAGTCCATTCCCTAGACCCAAACCTGCCTTTGACATTTGATCTAGCAAAATGAAAATTAAATTTATTTAAACTCCTCAGCTCACATACCTAGCCTAAAATCAGTCTTCATGAGAGTCAGCTCAAGCTTTATTAGCCATCTTTTTCTAAGATTGACAAGGAGAGAGCCCTCTCTCGACCTGGTAGGGCTAGCTACCAGGTTAAGCTTTGTTTGATGTTACCCTAGATCCTACCATTTTTAGCCTGAGGTGGATTTGGGCCCTAATAGGGCCTTCCTTCTAGCGCCAAATATATTGAAGCCCCAAAAATCGGGTCTCCAACAAGGGGGATACCCACTCGGTCCGAACCTTGAAAGAAGATCCTTGTCTGTTTGGGGTGGGTCCGACTAGGGATAATGGGACCAGTTTGCCAATTTGTGTGTGTTGAAAAGAATCGTTATTTGTGTTTTCTAAAGATTTCTAAGTGAAATTCTTTTAATCAAAGTCTAATCTAAAAATGTAATTCTATTCTAATGAACATAAATATTTAAGTCTAAAATTAACCCGGGATTCAACTTTTCACTTATGCAATCTAAAATAATTTCGAACAACAATTGGTAATAAAGATCATTCAATCACTACAAGAAAAGAATTCGATAAAAATGAATTGTTTCATATAAAAAGTTAGCCGAAACAATTGTGAGAAGCATATCACATAATAAGTCACAAATATATTGAGCATAAACAGAATAGTCATTACCGTACAAAAGTGCCAAGTAATAACTCAAACACTCAAGCTTTCATATACAAATAACTGAGCATGAAATATTGCTTTGGCACATAAGCAGAAATCATTAAGAGATAAAAGTACCATTGATAACAAGTTCTACTCATGAGCTTCAGTAATATAGATTTATATCTTCCTAATTCAATATCTCCTAAGAGTACAAAAGTGCATTTCAATAGCAGATATTAAACACAGATATCAATAAATATTGTTCCATTCATTCATCAAAACCTCCTCTAAGGGTGAAAAAATTCATGTTCTTAGGAAATGTTTTTGACAAATTTCAGGACCCGTTCCATTCATTCATCAAAACCTCCTCTGAGGGTGCAATAGTACATGTTCTAAGGAAATTTTTTTGACAAATTTCAGGACCCCTCTCTAAATGCATGAGAGGGGTTAAAATAAATCTACTTCCTAAATACTAAAAATAGTTTATTACAAAAATATAGGAGGAGGTTTAAATGACCATCCTCATCTAAGGCAAAAATAAATCAAAATTAAAACTAAAACTGAATCTGGAAATTAACTATCTATGTATCTATTCTCTTTTCTCGCAAGAATTCAACATCGGCTTGAGGAGGGTCAGCTGGCCAACCTCTGATTTTAGTTTCCCTACGAAAACAGAACCAGAAAGTGCTGGCACTATCTTCTCGACAGAGTTCGTGAGGCGTTTGAGATTCATGCATTGACTGTGCAGTTTAACCAAGTACTGCTAGTAAGTATCCCAGTTTAACTTGGTTAGCTTCTTAATAGACTCTACCTTTTCCTCTGCTTTTTGTCTCCAACTCATCTGTAGTTGTTGTGCCTTTGGGAGGAATCTGGGAGCGGTCTCTGACATGAGGTTTTTTTTGTGAAGGTTTTCATTGACATAGTCAATGACATTGTTTGCCGCTATAGTGGCTTCTTATGTTGCCATGCATTGAGCTCTAAATGGAATCACTATATTTCAGACAACTCTGCTTACTACTCAAGGGTTTACCTATTAAGTACTATCAGTTTTAGAGAGTATGTCCTGCCTTTAGCCTTTAGTGCTTTTCTCCGTAGTTTTCTGGCTTACAGGGGACTGAACTCTTAGGGGCTTTCCTTCTTGAGGGGTTTCACCCAACGATTCATGATTAGCACTTCTCAAGGGGTTTCCCCTAGTTGCACATCAAAAACTCCTTCCTTTTTCTGATCCAGGCTTCCCAGGTGCTATTTTTTTGCCTCATTTGCAGTTTTGACGAGGCTTGGTCAGCGTGATTTGCCCTTTTTCAATGGTTCTTCCCTTACTGACAAGTTTTTTGGTGCATTCTACCAAATTTTCATTTTCTTTGTGAAATTCTCCATGAACTTCTTGTTGTAAGTTGCCTATGGCTCTGGTAGATGATACATAAGCATTAAATCTTATGCAGTGAATGACCCAATGAGGTCTTGGCCTCGATTCTTGAATTGTCTATCTGTTATATCAGCATTGTTGAGTACCCACTCGACCATTTCCGTGTATGGAAGGATCTTCGGTCTTACCGCTATCCCGTGAAAGAATGGACATGCAAGTTCAGTAATTGATGCCTCAAATGACCCATGTGAGTCTGCTATTGCTTTAACCTCCCTAACCCTGGGATTTTCCTCTTCAAGTAAATTGTACATGCCTTCCCAAGTAGTTATGTCAGCGTCTTTGTTACAGGTGGTGTCTGTGTATAAGGGTGTCATTTCTTTGTATTCTACAACAGGAGCTTTTCTCTTTTTCCCATTACGTTCTGTACATTGCTGCGAATATTACTCTTCTTGCCGCTCCTACAAATTTACAAGCAAGGAAAGAATAATGGTAAAAGGTAAGGTGACAAGAAATCTCTTAATGTTGAAATGATATATCACCCTACGTGAAATAATATTTTTATTAGATCTAAATCTTATCTCATAAATGACCACCAACTAACCATTAAATTGACATTAATGTCCATAACTTGGTATCGGATTACGAGAAATGCTTTATTGAACGATGAGCCCTGCAGATCTGCAATAAAGCAATTTTGAGATTTTCTTCATAATATTGCAGATAGCAATATTGCCAAGCCATTTGTTAACAATCATTCATTACCTTATGATTCTGCGAGATGCGATTTGTGAGATGCCTTATCGCATATCGCCGGATCAGGATGTTTTACCTTAGGTGATACTTGCGGCATATAAAATCTGCGATGCGCGATGGATTTTCAAGGTGCGTAATCTCACATCACGTTTTCGCAATTTCGGATAACTTATTTATATGATGTTCCCCATTACCCTTTGCGATACAATGTTTGATTGTTAAGAGAACAATTTTATTCGGAACTTATCATAAAACTTAGTTTTTTTTTTGGGTTTTTCGGGTGTTTTCCTAAGTTTATGATAGCATGTTTTATTCAAAGGGAAACATAAGTGCTAGCTTTTATTTTTTAGAAGGGTCCCCATTTAATTAGATTTATTGCTAGAACTAAATAAAAAGGGGGGTTGTTGCTAGCCACAACACACCCACACGTGCGCATGGTCAACTCAAGGAAGATGTCAAGGATAGGTAGTGGAGGAATTGTGAACTCTGATACAATCATGAGGGATGATTACGAGGAGGGGCCATGATAATAAGGTAGGTAGTGACCAACGGTTCGAATATAGCCAACGTATACGTTGCGAGCTCACCCTCCATCACTAGAAATATCCATAAAGGGCAATAAGTACTCCTCTCCGAGCACTCTCACCACCTTTTCCTTCATTCTGTCCTCAAAACTCAGCTACAACAATTTCTTTGTTCCCCCAGAGCCTCATAACCATTCTTCGCCATTGATCTCTCCCATATTCCTACTCTCGGAATTTTCTACGGGAGCACTTGCAGGTTCTATAAGAGCACCTACAAGAATTCTATAGGGGGGCAACATGCTTCGATAGGAGGGGCAGTGAGTTGTTTGAAGGGAGAAAAGATGGTTTTTAGCATGGATTTCGATTTGAGGAGGTAGGCTCCATGCATGCCCCCATTGAATATAAAAATATACAACCAGTGGTTTAAATTTGAAGAGGAGACAAAGTCTTTAGGAGGAGGAAATACATAAGAATTTTTTATTTTTTTTTTAGACATAGTCTCCTCTGTTTCTCTGTTTTCTTCAAAAATTGTTGTCTCCATCTCCATATTTGGTTTTCCAAATAAGTATAAACAAAATGACAGGAGGATTTATGAGGAAGGAGCCCATCGACTCCTCCAAGCTCCATGCACATCCCGAAGTAGTGGACATCTTCACAAGGGCAAATTGGATGAACGTTTTTGAGAAATTACGAAGGTTTGATGAGGAGACTGCCCAAGAATTTTCCCACTCTTTGGTCCCTCACTCAAAAACACATGCCACTATCACCTTTAGAGGTCTTTCCATGGGGATAACCCCTGAATTTTTCAGTAGAGTCACTACCCTTCCTCTTGGGATGCCTTGGAGTAAGGATGAGAAACCAATTGGCTAGGCTGCCAAGAAAAACCTCTTCCAAAACAACGAAACCCCTATAGAGGATAAAAATGGAATTAGAAGAGCTAGCATACCATATCTTTGGGATGAGCTTAGCTACCAAATAATCAAGTATATTTCCTGTCAGGGGAGGGATAACATTGTCTATGGTTATCATTTTAAAATCCTTCATGAATTAAGGTATGGCATGGACACTTTAGCCCCTCAGAAGCTAAGTATCCCCTACTTCCTCCTGTAGTCCCTCATTGACTCCAGCACTAAAGGAAAAGTAGGAAATTCATAACAACTATCTCACCACGGGTTAATTAAGATTTTAGTCGAAGAAGCCTTACACACATTCACACTCCTTATAGAATGGGAAATCTTTCGAAACATCACAACTAAGGATGACATAAAAGCCATAACCTATGATATCATTCCTACTAGTAGTGAGGAGGAAGAACAAAAAGGGGGAGAAGGTGAAGCAACCGATGGCTTAGCAGAACAAAAAAGGAAGGAGGAAGAAACTAAGATAGAGGAGGAGAAAGCTGAGGAAGAAGAGCAGAAGCGATGGGAAGAAATAGACAGGAAGGCAAGATTCTAGGACGAGGAAGACAAGACCACATCATAAGCATGGGATTCTAGGGAGGCCATTAGGGCCATAAAAGATGAGGAGATGGATTGAGTTGCTTAAAGGATGAGAAACACTTTCAATAGGGGGGTGATGATGAGCCTCATAAATGGGTAATTATATGGGCTCATTTTACCTCCTAACCTAGTCAAATCAACCATTCCCTTAGCTTATTGTATGATTTTCTAATTATATTTATGCACATAGAATGAGCTGACTTAGTTCTGATGCCATGTGGTCTAACATGTGTTTAATGCATATTTTTGATGATTTTTGAAGTCAAAGTGAAGGATACATTGGACAAATGGCAGCAATAACTCGAAGTGGAAAAAGCAGAGGACTTACAGGAGGGAATCCCCCTCATTTATTACACCTTACTTTGAATTCCCCTTCATTCAGCTCAGAGTACAAGCAGCCAAGTCATGCATTAGAAGGCAGCCGAGCAAATGGAGGATGACTGATGATTATCTCGAGTATTGGGAGCCAAGCCTCCCTAATTTCAAGGAAGTTATTTATAGCTTCAATTGTATAAGTAGAGAGGCCTAGGGCCTCGCTAGGGTTAGTTTCTTATTGAATTTTTCTTGCATTTTTGCTTATGTAAACTTTTCTCAACTTCGAGCTTATTATTTTGACAGATCCGTGTAATCTTGTTATTCTTTCGAAATAAAGATGGAATCCTTTTTGAGTTAGCACTGAGTTATGTCAAGGGGCTGAATCTCTAGCGTTAGGGCCCAATCCAAGTATTCAAGCTCCTCTTTACTTGTATTTGTATGTTTTATTTCAGTTTGTAGATTAGGTTGATGTTAAATGTATTTCTTTCATGGTTAAGAAAAGGTTGCTTTTGATGACTTCGCAGTTTTCTTTTGTTTATGCTTTTGATAGTAGGTTAAGTAGTGATAAAGAGAAGATTAAAAAGGCTAGAAATAGTGCCTTGGCCTCACTTCCTCCCTTTGGGACCATGATTTGATGCAAAGACCCTCTTGTTGCCCCAAAAACATAGATTTCCATCATTCATAGGACTTCTAGTGTTTGCAGCATTTTAGTGGTTAATAGTCTAGTTTTTCTTTGCTTTAGAACTTCTCCATCATGTTCATTTCTTCATTTACAATAGTCTTCTTTCATGCTTTCCTTTCTTGCAACATTCCTCAGCATTTACTTTCATAGATCATATTTTAGACTATTTTGATGCAAGACTCTGTTTTCCTAGATGCACTTCTTTCATTGCTTGCTTAATCTTATTGGTTGACTATTAGTTGTTTATACAACAGATATATTCTAGTAGCAGGATAGCCTATTATCCATTCCATCCTCCATCTGATCCGTGCCCTACAGGTCACCCAAGTCGCCCCTCAATTCTGCCTTAGTTTCCTGCGTTTTCCATAGAATTTCTTCCTCTCTCCTGAAGCAAATCCAATCATATTTCTCTCTCCTGCTGATTCTTGGTAGAACCTAGGCACCCTAACACATCAATCAAACACTCATCCACCTTTTCCACCCAGTCTCACATGCTCAAAACAACCAGAACTGCTCTCGGCCTCCTCTTGTAGGCCTCTTGTAGAACACTATTTTTCTTCCTGTAGATTTCTTGTGTCCTCCTGTAGATTTTCCTGTAGGCGTTCTTTTGAAGTCCAAGTTAGGGAAAAACCTCTATAAATCCACCTGAGACCTCCTAGGACCCAACCACACGATCCTAAATCCTCTTAAGTCCCAAAACCACCCTTCAACACCACCTATTCACTCCCACATTCACAAACAATAAATTACATACATGTCAAATACACATAAAAGTACATGAAAATCCAAACAAATGTTTTTTTGCTCATTTACTTCCAGAAATAACTTAGTTAGATGTATTTTACTTCTTTGAATAGATAATGGCATTCTTTTCATGGTTTTCATAGTGCTTTATGCAAAAGTAGGATTAGTTTGTTGATTAGGATTTACTTGGTTTGCTTTACATTTCAGTCTTTCTCCTTTCTACAGTTACAATAACATCTGTAGAGTAATATTTATCTCCTTTAATCACATATAGAGCTTGTTCTGGAATCCATAGAAGTTGGCTTGAGCTCCTAGTGATCTTGCATTGGTTGACCAAGTGACAACTTGCAGTAAGAATTAGTACTTGTGCATACAGCAGCATCGCTTCCATGTTTGTTATGAGCTACCGGGTTGATAAGAGTAAAGAAAGTAGCCCAGGAGTTGCAGCATTATTGCTCCAATATTGGTTCTCACTAGGTATTGGCTAAAGCATAACCGATTTAAGGAGATGGAGATCAAGTGTTAGTGTGTGCAATTTTTGTGTTATCTATGAATGATTTGATCTGAAACAGACATACACTGAGAAGAAAGGAAAAGACAGATCTGGAAAATATGAACTATGGTATCATATACATTTGTTTGATTTACTTTTTGAAAATATCTCAAAATCATAAATCTGTGGTGATGATGATACTCCGACATGAATATAAATGATAGTAAGTATTGTGAGTATGTTTTGTGGTTGCAACAAACTGATGTGGATGGTTACAAAAATTGATGTGGTAGTCTAAATTTAGACTAATGGTTCTCTTAAAAACCAATCAGCTGCATGTTAAATAGATTATATGGGTGTACTTTCTTCCCAAGGGTCCCACTAAGCTCACCAATTATCATCGGTCCCACTATGAATTCTTACTCCTTGAGTGCTTCAACCTCCACCATTGATCTGGCTTCTTCAGATCTAATGAATATTGTATCATATCATGCGCCAACTAGCTCGAACAATCTCCACAATCAATATATCCTATACAATCCAACAACAACCGCACAATCTCGCGTGAATTCTTGCACAACCAATATCAATTTGAGAGTGCACGAGAAAAGTGGTTTTCCCATGCTACCTATCACCAAATTAGGTTAATCGCACAAATTAGATAAATACCATTTCTCACTTATTCTCCACGGGATATACCACTTAATGCTTTTTAATCCCACTCACGTGCTTAATGCATAGCTTTAAGAACCACAGTTTAATCAAAGGTTTAGCTAAATCTCAAAATTGAGCCTTAACGCTAATTAAAAATGATTAATGATAAAACACATAAATGGAAATAATACCCATTAGGGTACAAAACACCAAAACACAGATTCAAGCAAATTTTCCACCAGAAATTATACACAATGCGACACTTAATCAATTTATTCAATTAAATAGAAATTACAGAGTCTTGGCACTCTCGGCTTGATTACAATAATTTGTTCGACCTTTGTTTCACTCGCAAACCCTATCTCTCTCTCAACCTCTCACTTACTCACTCTTCTATTTCATCCGATCTCTATCATTACATTCTTTTTTCTTTCTTTTATGGATCAAATCCTATCATAACAATATTGACAACTCAATCTCTATTTTTATTAGCTCAACTATTAAATCCCTATTCTCGAGCTTTGATACACACCTATCCTAACAACTTACTTCCTATTCTAAAAATAATACAATGATTTAATTATTATAATAATTGAAATAAAGATCAATTCGAGAGATCCAACCCTCTCTACGAGAACTAATTTTGACCACTCAGGTCAATGAAATTCATCCTCTGTTAGCCACAACATGTGAAAATACAATCACATTGTTTGCTAAGTCTAGATGCTCCTGCATCATATTCCTAGGGAAGAAAAGAATCATTCATCAAACTATTAGGATCAACTCCGTCATTCTGTAATTCTATTGTTATTAACCAACTGGCATCTTCCATTGGTTGTCCCTTCCATTTCACTAAATACTGAAAATAAGCCTTTCCTCTGGTTCTTTTAATTACTCTTTTCTTCAGAATAGTTTCCACCTCTTTCTTGATGGTCTTTGGCATTTGTTCTTCCTAGTGTATAGTATGATCTTCATCTTCTGCAAGTTCCTTCTACAAATCTTCCTCTGTCTCCTTGTATGGATATAAATCTGCAACATTGAAGATAGGTGATATTCTAATCCCTTCTGGAAAATCAATTTCATAAGCATTGGTTGAAAACTTCCTCACAATTTTGCATGGTCTTATATTTTTCATATTTAGTTTATTATAAGTTCCAACATGAAACCTTTCTTTCCTCAAGTGTACCATCACTAGCTCTCACACTTGGAATTCCTTTTCTCTCCTCTTCATAGCAGCTCTCTGTTTGTATTTGCCACTGCTTTCTTGCAATCTCTCTTTGACATCTTCTTGTAGTCTCTGCATCTGCTCTGCAAAATATTCAGCCTTTGCACTTCTTTTCTCCTATTTTTCGAAATTTCTGAGCTCATACACACCTCTTGGACTCATTCCAAAAACAATCTGAAATGGACTCATCCCAATACTTCAATTTGGAGTGTCATTATAAGAAAACTTAGCTTGAGCAAGTGCTAAATCCCACTGCTTAGGACTTTGATACGTTAAACTTCTCAATATGTTTCCTGAGCTTCTATTTACCACTTCAGTTTGTCCATCTGTTTGAGGGTGATATGCTGAATTGAAATTAAGGTTGGCCTCTAGTTTCTTCCAAATAGTTCTCTGAAAATGCCCAACAAAATTTGTATCCCTATCGGACACAATACTTATAGGCAATCCATGTAACCTTACAACTTCTGAAAAAAATAGATTAGCAATATGTGTTGCATCACTAGTCTTTTTGCATGTAATGAAATGTACCATTATAGAAAATCTATCTACCATAACATAAATTGAATCATTTCCTCTTTGAGTTCTAGGTAACCCCAAAACAAAATCCATACTAATTGCATCCCATGGTTGGCCTAGTATTGGTAATGGCCGGTACAATCCCCTATTTTGGCTTCTCCCCTTAGCATGCTCACATATCTTGCACTTCTCAACAAATTTCTTAACATCAATTTGCATCTTTGGCTAGTAGTAAAAAGCATTTACTTGAGCAAAGGTTTTGTCTTGTCAAGTTCTCAGATAACCCTCCACTGTGTTTCTCCTTAATTATGTATTCCCTCATAGAACATTTCGGAATGCAAATTTTGTGACCTTTAAACAATAAACCTCCTTGGATAAGATAATATAACCACTACCTTCTGTTATGAACTGTCAGATTTTGTACAAGTGCATAAATATCCTTAAATTCTGCATCATCTTTATACATATTGACCATTTCTTCAAATCCTACAACACCAACTTTTAATTCTTGCACAATGAAATTTACCCTGCTTAGAGCATCAACAAATTTTTTCAACTTACCACTTGTATGTTTTATCACAAAAGTGAAACTTTGTAAAACTTCTACCCATTTGACATGCTTCTAGTTCAATTTGGGCTGGTTGTTTATAAATTGCAATGCATGATTGTTAGAGTACAATACAAACTCTTTTGGTAGTTAACAATGTCTCCATATTTTTAAAGCTTGCATAATAGCATAAAATTCTTTGTCATAAGAGGAATATTTCTTCTTATATTCATTTAGTTTCTCACTAAAGTATGCTATTGGTCTCTGTTCCTAACTTAAAACTACTCTAATTGCAACTCCACTAGCATTAGTTTCAACTTGAAAAACTTTTCCAAAATCAGGCAAAGCTAAAAATAGTTTTTCTGTAATTTTCTTCTTCATCAATTTAAAATCTCTGTCTATTGCTTCTGTCCACTTGAATGGCTAATTAGTCTCTTTGATTGTTTCAATAATTGGTGCACAAATCTCACTAAAACTTCTAATAAACTTTCTATAAAAACTTGCAAGACCATGAAAGCTTCTTACCTCAAATATGTTTCTTGGAATAGGCCAGTTCCAAATTGCTTAGACTTTTTCTGGATCCATTTTTAGACCTTCTTCAGAAACTACAAATCCAAAACAGATTAACTCTTCTTTCATTAAACTACATTTCTTCAGATTTATCAGTCGTTTCTCTTTCTGTAGAGTTCTTGGAACCAACTTAAGATGCTCCATATGTTCCTCTTTGCTTCAACTAAAATCTAGAATATCATCAAGGTAAACAATGACAAACTTCCCTGCATATTCCTTCAAGAATTCGTTCATTAACCTCATGAATTTTTTGAGTGCATTAGTGAGTCCAATAGGCATCACTAACCACTCATATGAGCCATTGTTTGTTTTAAATGTAGTTTTCCGTTGATCTCCTTCTCTAATCGTTATTTGATGGTATCCACTCTTTAGATCTATTTTAGTAAAATACTTTGACCCACTTCAACAATCCATTACATCATCCATGCGTGGTAAAGGAAAAAGGTACCTGATTATGATTTTGTTTATGGCTCTGGAATTAGTACACATACACCATTCACCTCCTTTCTTTGGACTGAGTACTGTTGGTATAGCACATGGAATAAGACTCTCTCTTATCAATCCCTTATCCATTAGTTCTTGCACTTGTCTCCAAAATTTTGGATTTTCATGAGGAGTTAACCTATACACTGCTTTATTTGGCAAACTTGCTCTAGGTATTAGATCAATGTCATGACTAATACTCTTGATTGGTGGTAATGCATTTGCTAGCTCATCCACAATAATATCAGCAAAATTATTCAACAAAGTTCTGATTTCTTCAGATAAACCATCTAAGTTTGTGGAAGTCAAAATTACCATAGGCCTCCCCATGACAACAAAATGCATTTCTTCACCTTTTCCAACTTCTTGCAACAACTCCTTTCCACTCATCAACATAAAACTATTTCCAGTTGTTCTTTTGTCAGGTTCATCCTTTAATGGTAGTAAGTTATGGTTCACTCCATTATTCTCGAAGGTATAGGTGTTTCTTATACCATCATGAATGGATTTTCTATCAAACTGCCAATCTTTTCCCAGCAATAGATGGCATACATCCATTGGCATTACATCACATAATACTACTTCCTTATAAGTATCAATCTGGATCTCCACCTTGCATTGTTTTTTCACAAAAAGTTGATGTCCTTTTCACAACTATGATATTTTTAAGGAGTAGGGTGTACTATTTTTACTAATCCTGACTTGTCCACCATTTCTGTAGAAACAAGGTTATTAGTGCCTCCACTATCAATTATCACTTTACAACATTTTCCTTTGGACTTGCATGTAGTTCTAAATAAACTCTTTCCCTGAGATGGTTCTCCTGTCCCTTTCTCTGGTTTAAGAAATACTCTTTTCAATAACAAAGATTCTCCCACTTCAGTTGATTCTTCCTTATTTGTAATTTGATGTTTTCCTTGTTTTCCTTAGCCATATTCACATTCCACTAACTTGTTGCTTTATTATGAGGATAGTTCCATGATCCATGTCCCCATTCTCCACATGTGTAACACTGAATTTCTCTTCCTAGGCCTCTTCCTTTGGGTGCAAATCTCCCTCTACTAAAGTCTCCTCTCTGTGGTTGTATACTAATTGAACCTCCTACTTCACCTTGAGGGTGTTGAAATCTTGATCTAGTAGTTCCTCTACCTCTTGCTGAAATTTTCCCTCTTTTTCTCTAATTCTGTTTCCTCAAAAATCTTCTCGTCTACTTTCAAAGATGCTTGATAGGCATCTTCAATTCTCTTCAGACTCAGCAAGTTGATTTCATCCTGTATGTCATATCTCAAGCCATTGGTGTATCTGGCTGCCTTTTCTACAACATCCTTTGCATGTCCTGCTCTAATGCTCAGTTTATAAAATTCTTTTGTATATTTTTTGACAGCCAATCCTTTTTGTCTTAAATTTTTCAATTGTCTGAAAAGATTTCATTGATAATCTTTTGGCATAAATTTAGCTTTCAATCTACTCACCATTTTATCCCATTCTTTCATCTTGGACTTCCCCTTTCTTTCTTTCAATGTTTGTAGTTTATCCCACCAGATAGATGCATGACCCTTCAATCTGGTAACTGCAAATTTCACCTTATTTTTGTCATCAACCTCCTCATAGTCGCAATACTTGTCTAATGAAATAATCCAGTCCATTAATTCTTCTACATTGAGATTCTCTTCATACAAAGGTATTTCCACCTTCAGTATTCCACTTACTTTGGTCAACATTTTGAGAATGTTGGTAGCTTCGCTTTCATCCTCTTCTTCTTCCCCAGAAGATTCCTCTACAGCACTGGAATCTCCTTCATCAGGTGCTCTACTTTGGGCCGTTTCCATTGTCTCCATTCCTGTACGTAGACTTCAAATCTCTTCCAGTAGAAATGCTCTAGCTACAGGTATCCCCTCACCTATGCCAGCTCCTCTCCTAGCTGGCATGTCTACTGTAGCAAACTTAATCCTTGGGCTTTGATACCAAATTATGTGGATGGTTAACAAAATTGATGTGGTAGTCTAAACTTAGACTAATGGTTCACTTAAAAACCAATCAGCTGTGTGCTAAATAGATTATATGCGTATACTTTCTTCCCAATGGTCCCGCTAAGCTTACCAATTACTGCTGGTCCCACTTTAAATTCTTACTCCTTGAGTGCTTCAGTCTCCACCATTGATCTAGCTTCTTTAGATCCAATGAATATCGTGTCATATCACGTGCCAACTAGCCCGGATGATCTTCACCGTCGATCTATCCTATCCGATCCAATGGCTACCGCACAATCTCACATGAATTCTTGCATGATTGATATCAGGTTGAGAGCACTGGAGAAAAGTGGTTTTCCCATGCTACCTGTCACCAGCTTAGGTTAATCACGCAAATTAGAGAAAAACCACTTACTAATATTAATCTTGTTCAAATGCTCAATGCATAACTTTAAGAACCATGGTTTAATAAAAGGATTAGCTTAATCTCAAACTTCAACCTTAACTCTAATTAACAGTGATTAACAATAAAACACATAAATGGAAATAATACCCAATTAGGGTACAGAACTCCAATACACAGATTCAAGCAAATTTCACACCAGAAATAATACAGAGTGCCACACTTAATTAATTTATTCAATAAAATAGAAATTATAGAGCCTTGGCCCTCTCGGCTTGATTACAACAATTTGTTTGACCTCTGTTTCACTCGCAAACCTTATCTCTCTCTCAACGTCTTGCTTACTCACTCTTCTATTCCATTTGATCTCTATTATTACATTCTTTTTTCTTTATTTTATGGATCAAATCATATCATAATAACATCGACAACTCAATCTCTCTTTTTATCAACTCAACTATTAAATCCCTATTCCTGAGGTCTGATACACACCTATCCTAACAACTTATCTCCTATTCTAAAAGTAATACAATGATTTAATTATTACAATAATTGAAATAAAGATCAATTCGAGAGATCCAACCCTCTCTACTAGAACTAATTTTGACTAGTCAGGTCAATGAAATTCATCTCATGTTAGCCACAACATGTGAACATATAATCACATTGCTGGCTAAGTTTGGATGCTCCTGCATCACAATGCGTGATTTAGTGATTACGGATATACACATTGATTTTATTTAGATAGGTCACATACATACGTAAATTTTCTTCTAGGGAGTCTCATATACACTATGAGAAAGTTCAAAATATTTATGCAGGTGTCAAGCATGAGAACCACGTACATATTTGGATGTGTTTTTTGAAATGAGCATATATCTTCTAGGGTTTTGGAGTATGAACTGTTGATGATGTTTGACTATTTATGTTATTTTTTCTATTGTTTGTTGATGAAGTCTCTCTTATGATAATCTGTGTTCGACAGTACTCGTTAGGTTGAATTGTCTATGGTATGGAATGTGGATTTATGATGGTACTGGTGTATGGTGATTTGTATTTGGTTCAATAATCTATGAAGGTTTCATGATGTGTTTTAGTGAGCATTTCCATGTGAGAGATATTCAGATTCAATTATTAACATTTTGAGATATGTACATAGGTTTTTCTTGATAGGTGGCATGTACATATGTGGGTATTATTCAAAATGATAGTGTATTCCTTCTAACATATGATTGATCATGATCTACATTGACAATATATCATTGTTGTGGTCTAGTATATTGGTAAATGGTTGTGCACTGATATAATTTGTTATGAATTTGTTTGGGCTAGTTACATTGGTTGATTCATATTCTATGATTTACTTGATAATTCAATTCATTTGGTAATTGGGAATTCCATTTCAGGATTGTTGGGAGTGGATCCAGTTTGAAGCATTCTAGGAAACGTGATCCACAAAGATCTAACGATAGCAGTCTTATAGGAGCTAGAAAATGAGAGAAGGTTGGAGCATTTTGCAGGTAGGAGCCTCCATGCTCGGTAGAGTTTGTGCCAGTATAAGATTGTAAGAAGTTTCTTTTTAATCAAATAAGAAGACAAAGACTACAACAATAATTTTTCCCCACATTGGGCTTCCACCTAAAATCAAGGTGTTCATATAGTTTTTTCTGTTTTGATTTTCTATATGCTTCTTAACTCCTCATAATTACTGATTAATTGAGGCATAATTAAGTAATGATGCACTGATTAATGTTGAATAGATGACGAAATTAATGATCAGATATGTGGGTTTCTTTATTAATGGTCACGTGCATATGCTAGTTTCATTTCTAAGAGTAGCGTATACAAATCAAAATAAGAAATTGAAAATTAAAGTGTGTAAGATTTTTATTCTCCCTCCCCTCTTTGTATTTTTCATAAAAATTGGTATCAGAGTAGGTCCTTTAGAAGAAGCTTGATTTCTTGATGGGAGATTCATGAAGATGAGAAATCAAGAGGGAGCATCATCTATCTTCCCACCATTGTTTAATGCAACAAACTTGGTTTTTTGGAAAGTCAGAATGATAGCATATCTACAGCCACTTGAAGCTTATGTTTGTGCAATCAACGAAGGAGGCTATCAATATCCATCCTCCATTCCAACAGATGAATTACAAAAGAAAAAATATGATACCAATGCAAATGATGTCAATGCTCTTTCAGGAAGCTTGGCTGAATCAAAATTTTTGAAGGACATGCAGTTGAATACCACAAAGGTTATATTGGACAAGATCATCCAATGTTATGATGATGACACTAAGGTAAAGGGTGTGAAACGTCAAACATTTAGGATGCAATATGAAACTCTGAAAATGCATAGTGATGAAAGAATTGAAAAATTCTTTCTTAGGGTAGATTAAATCATTAATTCAATGAGAATTATTGGTGATGAAGTAAAATATTTGATGCTTGTTGAGAAAATCCCAAGATCTCTAACCCCAAAATTTGATTCAAAAATCTTTGTGAGACTTTTGTATATCTTTCTCATCTTGATGATGAACCACCATTTCTGGTTTGAAATGACGATTACAACAACAATAAATGCGATGTGAATCCGGAAATTGATTTGCATAAAGAATATTACTATTGAAAAACTTCATGGGATCTTAACATTTTATGAAATGAGAAAAGGGAGTCCATAAGATATCAAGAAGAAACATTCAGAGCTACGTATAAAGGAAAATAAAAGGAGGAGCTTAAGGAATCATGTTACATATTAGATGAGGAATAGGTGAAATTCATAAAGAAACTCTAAGTAGGAACTAATGAATTTAGAGGTAAGATTCCCTTGAAATTCTTTTCTTGTGGAAGAGTTGGTCACTATGCTACTAAATGTGCTTATAAAGAAACTCATGAGAGAGTGAATAATTTTGCAAAAGTAAATATTAGAGGAATTTCTAAAAATAAGAAAAGTTTCTACACACATGAAGACAATGATGGTCTTTCAAATAATGAAGATGTTGAATTTGATCAAGAATATCAATTACTTATGACATTTGAAGATAATTTTGTTGATGGACATGATAATGTTTTTATGGATGCTTTAGAAGAAAAATATAATCTCATTGAAGAAATAAATCAGCGTAAAATTCGCTTGGAAGAAGCTAAATTACTTGAAGAAGTCTTGCAGAAACAAATTCTAGAAAAGGAGAGGCACAATGACAAGTTAGAACTAGAAATAATGAATCCAAGAAAAGAACTTGAGAAAGCAAAGGGTCTAAATCTTAGATTCACTAAAGTATCTGAAACCTTAGAATAAATCATCAAGGTACAATTCTCTCCTCTAATAAAGACAGGCCTTGGATACAATGGACAATAATCAAGGACTATAAAATATTCTAAAAACAAGTACATGAAGCTAAAACAATAGAGTAAAGCGAAGCAATCATCAAACTTCCAACTCTCAGCATAAGAATGAGGAATCAAAAGCCTCTGAAGTAAAAAATCCATACCATAATCAAAGGTTAAGTTACTCAAAAAGGTATTATTCCCCCACGAACTTCTACTTCAATGGTCAATGCTTTGCTTGTCATAATTTTGGTCAAAAGGTTGTTGAGTGTGTTGCTATAAAACCATCATGGCTAACATAGAAATAAAACAAAAGAATGAGATCCGGTCAAAGAAATGCTCTTACAATGCATTCTCACCCCTTCAAGATGAAATATAATTTTCTTTTTTTCAATAACTTTGGGCATAAAGAAATTGAATCTAGAATCTGAATGAGACCATCTGCTCAGCATGAAAAAAAGGAAATAACATCCAAGGTATGGAAAAAAACACCATAGAATCTCAAAATTGTGGTTTAGCTTTGTATGAAGGATATGAAGAAAATATGTGGTACATTAATAGTGGATGTTCCAAGGATATGATAGGTAAAAAAGACAAGTTTATTTCCTTTAATGAAATAAAGAAAGAAAAGAATGTACCCTTTGGAAATAACTCACTTGCTTCTATTAAAGGGAAAGGAATTATTTTGCTAAAGAAGAAGGTTAAGGCTGGAATAGTTTTCTTTTTTTATGGATTAAGACATAACTTGTTGAGTGTTAGTCAAATTTGTAACCAAGGGAATGAAGTTGTTTTCAGATCAAAGAATTGCATGGTATGGAATCTCAATATAGGTAAGATCATAATAAAGTGAAAAATAACTCCAAGGAACTTCTATGTCTTGGAAGGCGACCATGAGCATTATTACTTAAGAAAATCAAAAGATAGTTGGATTTGGCACAAAAAGTTGGGACATATAAGCTTCACTCAATTACACAAGTCAAGCAAAATTGGAGCAGTTTGTGACTTTCCTAACATCTCCCTGCCACAAATTAGCATATGCAAATCATGTCAATTTGGTAACCAAACTAGAGTTCAATTTAATGTTAAATAAGGTTCTTCAAGTAAGCCTCTTGAGCTTATCAATATTGATTTGTGTTGTCCTATAAGAAAGAAATCTCATCCGAGTGAACAATACTTCATATCATTCATTGATAAGTTTACAAGAATGTGTTGGATTGGCTTATTGAAACATAAAAATGAAGAATTTGATAAATTTATATTTTTCAAGTCTCCATTAGAAAACGAGACAGATTTGAAAATCAAATATCTTAGATCTGATAGAGGAGGAAAGTTTATATCAGATGACTTTTTTGACTTTTGTGAACAACATGGCATCAAAAGGAAGTTATCTATAGCTAAAATTCCTTAGGAAAATGGAGTATTATAAAGAATGAACATAAAAATTCAACAAATAGCATGTTCCATGTCTGATGAGTACAAGATGCCTCATACCTTCTAGGTGGGATTAGCACATGCAATCATGAATATCTTTAACAAAGCTCATGTTGAGAAATGGCAACAAGAAATTCCAGTTTAAATTTGTCTCTGAATTCAAAACTCTGAATTAAAATCAAATTATATTCCCATAACAGCTTGTAAATAGTTAATTAAGTTTAAATAACTTAATTAGCTTAGGAATTTCGAGTTGGAAGTATTCTCCCTAAATTGTAGGGGTCTAGTATCTGTTTTGATTGAGTTGCAATTAGATAACTCAATGTACTAAGTTATAGTTAGTTAAACTAGTTTTAATTGTTTATTGAACTAGTAAAAGATTAACATTAAGTTAGTGCATTAGTTCATCCACAAGCGCTAACCCAGATAATTAAGGATCCAGTCATCAGAAAATCATGCATGTCAGTTCTGAGAAAGACTGATTTGAGACTAGAGTGTAGGGACAATGTACTATCAGTTGTGTGATTTACTGAGTTGTAAATATCATGCATGAAATTATGAAGAGGAACTAAATAGGATTGCGCATTTTTGGAAGCATGAATTCCCTTTAAATATAGGCTATTCATCCTAGGAATTTCACAATGAAATAGGGGCTTGGAAGGTAATGGAAATTCACTAAGTGTTGGCTAATAGTGAGCTTGTGAGGTAAAGAGTTGAACATACTTGTGCAAAATTTTTCTTGTGAGAACAAGATTTGTATCTTCAATCATATTTTTAATTTAATGCAATACAAATACACGGGGTTTTGAGCAGTGGCTTTCCTGAGAAAAATTTATTATGTTATGTGGCATTGATTTTTCTTCTTCTTGTTCATATTGTTTTCATCGATCTATTAGATTCCTCTGTTGAAAGTAGAAGTACATTCTTGTGATGTGCATTAGTAAATTGCATGAGCTTGTGAATATACAAGGACATCTGCATGGTATCAAAGTTGAAGGTAGTATAATAGAGGAGATTTGGAAGTTTCAAGTTTTGGATTACTGGTGAAATTTGAATTTGCAATACATACTTCAGGGATGACAAATTGTGTTCTAGTGTTTATAACTTGAGTATGTCTTGGAAGAAAAATCAAATTATATAGCCTGGAGGGAGAGAATGGAGGTTGTTATGGATGAGAATGGCTGGAAGGAATTCGTTAATAAAGATATTCCTAAGCAAATAGCATTGGATGCACAAAATAGGGTCGAATGGAAGAAGTGTGTGGTGAAGGCAAGGCGAATAATCCTTAAGGGAGTTGAATACCCCATTGTCGTGAAACTCCATTGAAAGGAAACTACATATTCCATGTGGAAAGAATTGAGAAACTTGTATCACAATAGTAGTGACCAAAGGAAATTGGCACTTAAGGACAAACTTCAAAAAATCAAAATGGGGAAAGGCAAGGCTATTCCAAAATACTTGACCAAGTTCACTCAATTTAGTGATGAACTTGGAAGTGTTGGAATCACGATTGTCGAGAATGATATGGTGAGTCTTGCTCTTCGAGGACTCCCAAAGAGCTAGCATAGTTATTAGGACTCTGTCAATGGTCGGAAGAAGCTACCAAATTGGGAACGACTGTGGTAAGATTTGATGTAGGAGGAGATCAAGAGGAACACCAGGGATGGCTCTTCATCAAAGACTAAAGATGAAGAGAATTGTGGATTAGTGATTAAGGTGAAGTAGGGAAAAGGAAAATATTCTGATTCCAAATCGGATCCTTTCCATGGAGGTAAGAAGAAAGACATGACAAAATTTAATTGCTTCCATTGTCATGAGCTAGGCTAGTTTGCTACAAATTGTCCACTCAAGAAGTCCAACAATAATTCCTCACGAGAAGTGGTGGGTGAGGCTTTCACCTCTCAATTAAAATTGGAATTTTACCTCTTTACATGCATGGTGTCATCAATGGTGGGAAGTTTATGGTACTTAGACAGTGGGGCTTCATTCCACATGACTAGTGACAAGGAGTTATTTAATTTCCTAGAGGAGAAATATCTCTATATGCATATCTAGATGGGTGACGACGAGAGGTATAATGCTACTGGATTGTATACAATTACTGTTTAGAGGTAGCATGGGGATCCACTCACCTTGAAGAATGTTATGTATGTTCCCAGGCTAAACAAGAACTTGATATCTATTTCCATGCTTGAGAATACAGGTTATGATGTGATCTTGTCGGAAGGAAACACATTCCTTCAACACATAGCCATGGGTCAGGTTAAGAAGATGAGGATTCAGGTGAAGAATCTCTATAAGCTGGAGGTAGAGGATTGTGTTGCTTTGAGCAAAAAATCATAGATGGTGCAGAGTTGAGACATTGGCAAGTTGTGGCACATGTCATTGGGCCACATGCATCATGGGACTTTGAAGATCATGCAACAAATATCCACTATTTTGGCCAAAGGTACACTAGAAAAAGTTCATACATGCAAGTGGTATACTTTGGGTAAATACACAAAGTCTTCCTTTCACAATAGAGAGAGTCAAGCCAAGGCTATTCTAGAGTGAGTCCACTCAGATGTGTATGGACCATTGTTGACATAATCCATGGCCAAACACAATTATTATGCTATATTTTTTTATGACTTTTCTAGAAAATGTTAGATATGTTTCATGCATAAAAAGGATCAAACCTTCACAAATTTTTGTGAGTTTAAATCATTGGTGGAGACAGAGTCTAGAATGAAGGTTAAATCTCTATGAAGTGTTAATGGTGGGCAGTATGTCTCCAATGAGTTCAAAAATTTCTGTGAAGCAGAAGGGATTAAACAGGAGTTGATGACACCCCATAACCCTCAGCAGATTAGGGTGGCCAAGAGGAAGAACATAAGCATAGTAGGGGAAGTGAATGTGATGTTGCATGATTAGGCTATCCCACTAAACTTGTGGGTTGAGGCATGAAACACAATGGTTTATTTGTAGAACCATAGCCCGCATCAGATTCTTGGGATGCTGACACCAGAGGAGGCTTAATCTAGTAAGAGGCCAAATGTTAGACACTTTAGGATTTTTAGGTCATCGATATATTTCCATGTGACCAATGATGCATAGAAGAATATTGATCTAATAGTAGAGTTGGAGATATTTGTGGGGTACACTGATAAACCTCACAAATATCTGGTTTACTTGCCAATAAGCAGGATGAGAGTGCTTCATATGGATGTCAAATTCGATGATGATAAGGCCATGCAAATATCCTTTGAGAGGGAGCTTCACCTACATGTCGTTGAGAAGATTTTAGCCCCTAAGTATAAGGAGCCTTAGATTGATGTGGAGCAGCCACATGCAAAGGATCTGGGGGTGGAGATATCCACTCAGGTAGAGTCTTTCATAGATAGTAGAAAGTGCACCAAAGAGGCATAGGGATTGTTATCAAATGCTAGAGATAATGTTGGAGCACTCACGTCACAATGTAGATAGAGGAGGTCACCTGGTAGGTAAACTAGTTACATTGCTCTTATGAGCAAATGTATTGTGACAGAGCCATTTTCCTTTGAGGAAGAAGTGTAGTAGTTGGTTTGGGTAGATGACATGGTGGAGGAGTATGACTCCATAGTTCAATACAATGTTTTGGATGTGGTCTCGAGACAAGAAGATAAGTCTTTGGTGAGCTCTCATTGGCTTTACAAGGTAAATCAAGTCGTAGATGGTAGTATGGAGAAGCATAAGGCTATACTTGTGGCTCATGGATTTTCACAAGTAGATTGGATTGATTATAATGAGAAATTTTCTCCTATTGCATGGTACTCATCAATCATATCTATATTGGCACTCTCAATGTATATGGGGTGGACGATACATTAGATGGATGTAGATACAACCTTCCTTAATTGAATGATTGAGGAAGAGGTGTACATAGAACAGCTTGAAGGTTTTGAAACCTTCAACCATGAGTCGCATGTGTGCCAAATCAAGAGAGTATTGTATGGGCTAAAGCAAGCACCTCATGCTTGGTACACCAAGATAGATAGCTACTTCATCGAGTTGGGCTTGACGAAGAGTGAAGCAGATGCGAAACTGTACCACATAGTGGTGGAAGGTAAAATGTTGATCATTTTACTTTATGTTGATGATCTCATACTGGCAAATGATGATTAACTGATCAAATCTTGAAAGAAGGACCTTGCAAGAGTGTTTGAGATGAACAAATTATGGCTCATGCATTACTTTATGGGCATGGAAGTATGGGAGGGTGATGGGGAGTTGTTTGTGTCTCGAGGGAAGTATTCCAATGAGGTACTAAGGAGGTTCTACATGGAGAGCTGCAAGCCTATGGAGACTCCTCTAGCTGGTAACTCGAGGAAGAAGGATTCTCCCTCGGGAGATGTAGTGGAAGCTACTATTTATAGGTAGCTTATGGGTTCACTCATGTACTTGGTGAACACATGACTAGATTTGTGCTATGTAGTTAACCAACTAAGTCAAGCGATGGTCAGGCCTACAAACATGTATTGGAAGGAAAAAAAGCATGTATTGAGATACCTTGGGGGCATTATTAAGTATGGATTACGATACAAATGGATAGATGGAGTGTAGCTTCAAGGATTCACAAAGGCATATTGGGCGGGGATTCCATCTAACCAGAAAAGCACATCTGGGGGGCTTTTTAGTGTTGTGTCAGCGATAATTTCTTGGTACAACAAGAAACAAAGGTCGGTTGCACTTATTTCTATAGAGGTAGAGTGCATGGTTGAAGTTTAGGCAACTCGTGAGGCCATCTAGATGAGGAAGATCTTGGTTGGTATGTTTAGTTAGTAGATGGACCCAATATTGATTTACTATGATAATCAGAGTTGTGTCAAACTCTCTGAAAATCTAGTTTTTCATGATAGGTCCAAGCACATTAATATCTGATATCATCATCTTCAAGATTTTGTATTGAGGTGGATCATGTTGTTAGAGTACATTCCCACAAAGGAGAAAGATGGTGATAGTTTGGCAAAGGCATCATCAAGATGTAAATTTGTGTTTCGGAAAGACATGATTGAGGTAGCAGATAATTCATTTCTTGTTGAGAGGGAGTGTTCAGAAGTGGCAACAGGAAATTCCAGCTTAAACTTTTCCTTTGAATTTAAAATATGGATTAAAATCCAATTCTATTCTCATAGCAACTTGTAAATAGTTAATTAAGTTTAATTAACTTAATTAGCTTAGGAAGTCCGAGTTGGAAATATTTTGGAAGTCATGTAAGTGCTCGCTGTAAATTTTAGGGGTCCATTATGAGTTTAGATTGAGTTGTAATTCGATAACTCAATTTACTAAGTCATAGTCAGTTAAAATAGTTCTGACGGTTTGCTGAACTAGTAGAGAATTAGCAGTTAGTTAGTGCATCGATGCATCCCCAAGTGCTACTCTAGATAACTGGATTCACTCATCGGAAAATCATGCATGTCAGTTCCAAGAAAGACCCAGTTGAGACTCTAGTGTAGGGATAGTGTACTATCAATTGTGTGATTTATTGATTTGTAAATATGACACATGCAATCATGTAGAGGACCTAATTAGGATTGTGTAGTTTTGAAAGCATGAAGTCCCTTTAAATACGGGGTATTCGTCCTAGGAATTGCGTAGGGATAAAAGGGCTTGGCAAGTAGTGGAAATTGGCTAAGTGTTGGCTAATAGTGGGTTTGTGAGGTAGAGAGTTGAGCATACTTGTGTGGAATTGGTCTTGTGAGAACAAGATTTGTATCTTCAATCATATTTTTTATTTAATTCAATAGAGATAAGTGGGGTTTTGAGGAGTGGATTTCCTTAAGAAAACTTATTGTGTTGTGCCATTAATTTGTCTTCTTCTTGTTCATATTGTTTTGATCGATCTATTGGCTTTCGCTAGTTGAAAGTAGAAGTAGATTCTTGTCCTATGCTTTAGTAAATTTCATGATCTTGTGATTCTATAGGAATATCTACAACTCATCTTTGAATAAACAAGGATAAAAATCCTTATGAACTATAGTTTGGTAAGTTTCCAAATTTCAAACATTTTAAAATATTTGGAAGTAAATGTTACATAAATAGAAATGATGATAAGGTTGGAAATTTTGAATCTAGAGTTGATGTAGGAATCATCCTTGGATACTGTTCTAGATGTAGGGGATTTAAATGATACAATAAAAGGCTTCAAAATATTTTTGAAAGCGTTGATGTTGTGATTGATGAAGCATCCACAAGTACCGAAAAGGAAGCTCTAGCAAATGATAAACTTGTTCCTACTACAATTTCGAAGGAAGAAAGAGAATGTAATAAAGAAGCATCATAATAAATAAATGGAGATATAAATACATCAGGAAAGACACCTTCAAGGTATGTTTAGAAAAATCATCAAGAATCTAAAATTCTAGGTGAAAAGGAAGTAGGAATACAAAATAGAATAAATCTTGTTGGAACTTCTAGTTAGCTAGCGTTACTATCCAAAATTAAACCTCAGAACATGAATCAAGAAAGAAAATTTGAATGTTGGGTTAAGGAAATGCATTAAAAACATGATCAAATAGAAAATAACCATATATGGAAATTAGTACCAAGACCTCGTGAAAAAACAATTATTGGGACAAAATGGGTATTAAAAAAAAACTGAATGAAATTGGAGAAGTAATTGGAAATAAATCAAGACTCATATGCAAAGGTTATGCTCAACTGGAATGAATATACTTTGAAGAAACATTTTCAACCATAGCTAGACTTGAAGCCATAAGGATGTTCCTTACATTTTCAAGCTTTCATAACTTTAAATTATATCAAATGGATGTTAAATCTGCATTTATAAATGTGTACCTAGAAGAAGAAGTTTATATTGAACAACCTGAAGGGTTCCATATAGGAAATGATAAAAATCTTGTTTACAAACTTAAGAAGGAAATATGTGGATTAAAACAAGCTCTGCATGCATGGCATTATCATCTTGACATGTGTCTTCAACAATGATGCTTCACAAAGGTGTCTGCAGATATAAAATTAATATATCAAGATGGGTAAAGATAACATTTTGATAGTTGTTGTTTATGTAGATGACATCATATTTGGAAGAAATGAAGAATCTATGAGTCAAGGATTTGCTTCAATTATGTAGCAAGAATTTGAAATATCCTTAATTGATGAACTATCATACATTCAATGTTTTCAAGTTTAATAAACAAAGAATGTTATCTTTCTCTCACAAACCAAGTACCACAAGAAGATTTTGAAGAAATATGCAATGGAAGATTGAAATATTGTATACACACCAATGGTAATAGGATGAATTATTGGTTCACATGATGATTCTCCTTTAGTAAACCAACCATAATACAGATCTATGATCGAAGGCTTTCTCTATCTTACAGGCATGAGACCAGATATTATGCATGCATTAGCGATTGTTGGACAATTTCAAGAAAATACTAAGGAAACTCATCTCTATGCTGTGGAGAGAATATTCAAGTATTTACAAGGAACTCAAGATTTTAGTCTATGGTATCCCAAAGATGCATATTTTCCACTTCGTGCTTACATAGACATATATTGGGTAGGAAATATTAATGATCGAAAGAGTATTAGTGGAGGGGCATTTTATTTGGGACCTCGCTTGGTATCATGGTTCAACAGAAAATAAATATCCATCACCTTATCTACTGTGGAGGTAGAATATGTTGTTTCTCCATCTTGTTGTAATCAATTTCTATGGATGATGAAAAAATTGCACGACATTCAAATCACTTGTCCTAAACGTATACCTATTATTTGTGAAAATGCTAGTGCCATAACTACTTCTAAAAATCTTGTCATGCACTCAAAAGCAAAGAATATTCCAATACAATACCACTTTCTGAGAAAATAGGTGCTTGAACTAAAGGTCAAACTGCAATATGTTCCTTTGAAGGAACAAGTTACAGATATATTTACAAAGTCTCTTCCACGTGCCTCTTTTGAATATATCATACAAAAACTAGGAGTGATCTTTGCCTCATCACTTTGTTAATTACTTTAACAAATATTTCATGTCCAGAGGGAGATGAGACTATAAAATAATGCAGTCTACTTTGCGTATGCAGATTACCTAAAGGATAGTCATGTGTATATGTGATTTTGATCTATACAATCATATATATTTTTCTAAAATGAAGAAACAATGGGATTGACTCAGGGAAAGTGTCTGATATGCTTTAGTCAATTATTATTTATAGTTCTAACAATGATTGGTTACAGTCTGTTAATGATGATTAAAATTTAACTAGAAATGATATGGATGTATGATTGGATGCAATATGATATTACTCCTTTGGTCCTTCTTAATGGATTTTCTTCTTGATGAGATGGATATGATCAAACCTGACAAGAGAATAGGTGGCATAGGTTCAAGGAGAGCATATGTTATGTTTCTAATACCACATTGTTGGAATTATAGTTGCTTGAGCATTACTAGCTAAAAGCTGATACTTGTCATTTATTAATGGCATTGATGAAGATATATGCTAAATATATCCTTGATTCTGTTTTTGTGCTTGTAATACTAAAGTTGCTTCATGATGCTTGAAAAGCTTTAGTTATATGTTGATGCTACTAAATATTGATGCTACATTCTTCTTAATGTTGGTAATGAAGATGTTCACATTACATGTTCCTTTATGGTGTATGATAGTTGTTGATGACAATCATGGTCTTGCTACATGACTATTGAGGTCTTTAGTTCTGTTTATAAATTTCATATCTATCTTTTGATGTAAAGGTCATGTAAATACCCATGTTTTAAATCATTGTGAAATTCAGTCATGTGTCAACTATTGGTGTCTGGTCTCATATGTAATATTTTGGACATTTGATGTAATAATGGGTCTCACATGTAACTCCCACCATGTTGGGTGATTTATGTAGTCATTAAGTCATTATTCATAGGAAAGGTCATAATTGGTTGAGTCATAGAGTCATGTACATCATTGAAAAGCTTCCAGAATATTCAACATATGGTTAGGGGGAACATGGTCAGTACACAGTAAATTCAATCTACAAGTTCTCATCTCTCATAAGTATAAATAAGCCTTTATTCTGCATTGGTCATCCCTTTTCCCTTGATGTAAAAGGGGGAGAGTAGTTTGGTGTTTTGTGAGGGAAGCTTGGTGCCTAGCTTGGTGAGTTTACAAATGTGTTTGTAGGTATTTACAGGCAGTGGTAACCAAACACCAAAGTGGTTGCCATCAAGTCTAGAGGGGGGGACTATAGGGATTATGACTAAAGTGTTGCCCATCATGGAAACCTATTTGATGAATATGTCAACATGATCGTATAAGGATGATTATACAAGATGGTACATATATGAGAGAAATAATGGACAAGGAAATATGAATTTAGAGAGAGAGGAATGATAAAGGTAAGTTTGGCAAAGTATATGTGGGTCGTGTGAAGAAAGGGCATGTACATACACATGTATGGTAAAGAGAAGTTGTGTACAGTTTTTGCACCATGGTATTTTAAATACCAGGGGATTTTACCATGGTATTGGCCCATAGTAATGAGTGCGATTACAAATATTTGATCCTATCAAAGAATACCATAAGCATTACTAAAGGATTGACCTAAGGTATTGGCTAAGGCCTAAGCTATATAAGGAGATGGAGATCAAGTGTTAGTGTGTGCAAGTTTTGTGTTATATATGAATGATTTGATAGAAAACAAGTGTCCAACAAGGAGCAAGGAAGAGACATAGATATGAAAAATTTGAAGTATGGTATCATATGTGCTTCTTTGATTTTATTACTGAAAATATCTAATGGTGATATATCTTTGGCGATAATGATACTCTGACATGAATATATGATAGTAGGTATTGTGAAGTATGTTTTATGGTTGTAGTGAAGGCACGATTTAGTGATTACAAATCTATACACTGCTTTCTTCAGATAGGCCACATACATGGACCTATCCTCTTCTGGGGAGTCGCGTACATTCTGCCAAAGTTCAAAATCTGTATGCAGGTGTCAAACATGAGAAGTGCATACATACGCATATGTGTTTTGTGAAAGGAACATATATCTGCTAGGGTTTTGGAGTATAAACTATTGATGATGTTTGATGATTTCTGTTATGTTTGTTGTTGTTTGTCGATGAAGTCTCTCTTATCATAATCTATGTTTGAAAATACTATTTGGGTTGAACTATCTATGGTATGGAATGTTGATTTATGATGCTATTGTTTTATCGTGATCTGTGATGGTTTCAGTAAGTGTTTTAGTGATTTTTTCAGTATGACATATATTCATATCTAATTATCAGTATTTTGAGATGTGTACACAACTTTTTTTCATAGGAGACACATACATACATGGGTAATATCCACAGCAATAACATATACTTTCTGACACGTGATTGATCAAGATCTACAATAACATGATCAGATTCTTGTGGTTTAGTATACTACTAAATGGTTGCATGTTAAGATGATTTGTTATGAATTGATATTGTTTAGTTACATTGGTTGATTAAAATTTTGTGATTGATTTGACAATTTGATTGTTTCAGTAATTGGGTAGTTCATTTAAAAACTGTTGGGAGTGGATGCAGTATGAAACATTCTAAAAAGTGATCCACAAAGAGATGAGGATATTAGTCTTTAGAAAGGGGGTTGTAGCTCCCTTTTGGTAGGAGCTAGAAAATGACAGAAGGTTGTAGCCTTCTACATGTAGGAGCGTGCGTGCTAGTTAGAGTCTATGCCATTACACTATTGTGAGAATTTTTTTTTAATAAAAGAAGAAGACAAAGATGAAAACAATGGTGGTTTACTCCCACATTGCGTTTCCACCTAAAATCCCAATGTTCATATGGTTTGTTGTGTGTTGATGTTCTATCGAAATTTTTAATTGCTCCAATTACTAATTAATTGATGAATAATGAAGTATGATGCACTGATTAATGTTGAATAAATGATGAAATTAATGATAAGATAAGTTGCCTATATATACATAGGTTTCTTTAATAACAATTTTGTAGATACACTAGTTTCCTTTATGACAATAGAATATACAAATTAGGATACAAAATTGAAAATTGAAGTGTGTAAAATACTGATTCACCCTTGCCTCTCAGTATTTTTCCAAAAACACCCAATCTTAAAATGCACCATTTTTATGTACAATATAAAAATTCTATTTGCATAACATTTTTATAATCGTTGGTGGGGATAAAACAACAAAGATGGGAATGTTACCCAAAATTTATAACCTTCTTAGAATATGTTCCAACTTCAAAGTAATTCCCTAGTAGTTAAATATCAACCTTATTTTCTGATCCGTACATCTATTAGATAGGAATATCTAACTCATATGTAAAGAAAAATAAATAACAAAACAAAAATGATTAACATTATGTAAATCTACAATCGTCAAACACAAAACATGTATGAGGAGTATTTAAAATACATATTCATAGGAATATAGAATGAAAGTCAACATAAATTTCATTATCTCTGTTTAAACTATAATTTAATCAACATAAGAGACTCTATATATCATCAACACAAGAGACTATATATATCATACAAAAGATAAAACAATCAATAAATAAAATAAAAGAAACGATAAAAAGAGGATACAAGATGGTAGGATTAGAAATAGACCCTTTATTGAGTATAGTAAAAAGTACTTTTCAGATATAATAAACTCAAAACTTAGTCGATTAAAAGGATTTGTGACAAGAATCTCCTTACGCATGACCACATTTATGAACTACATAAGTCAAATGCAAATAAAAAAGAATAATAAATAAGCCTTGGACATGCTAGAGTTGGATTAGTGAGACCTCTTGGACGTTGGTATACTACTGCATTAATTTCAATTATCAGTACCGAAAAATATACATAAGTTATAATATCATTACTGACCAAAGTAAATAATACCTTACTCATTGAGCGAGGCTTTTGGACCTTTATTCATTGAGACTATTAAAAGGGATACATTTAACAAGTTTATGAGATTCAAACATCCAAACAACATAAAAATTATCCCAATGTTGAAGTAACCAAACTAGCTCATACCATACTCTGTAAAAATTCGATCTCGTTTTCCTTCTCCAAGAAAGTATTTTTATCCAGTTTTCTTTGAGATGGGCATGCAACCATTTTTTTTAACTTGGGTTAATAAAAAATTACTCAAATAGGAAAGGAGGAAAACAATTTTAATATTGGAATCTAAAAATTAGGAAATATTCATTGACTCAAGAGGAAGGGAGAACCCACATCCATAACTATATCATAGCATGAAATTTCATAAATATTTAAATAAAAATTAAATATACATTATAATTCCATATTTTATCCACATAGGCATCCATCACATAAGAGTTAATTAGCAAAATTGTCTTTCAGCCAA